>OX101752.1:23664760-23884760 GCA_944452675.1 Tachina lurida
CTCCTTTGATATACATACATATATTATCGATGCAAAAATATATTGAAAGTCCAGTGTTAACTGACGCATTCTTAAAAGCAGGAAAAAATTTTCCAGCTGCTATAAAAGAATAATAAAAAGAAAGATTATTAAAAAAAATGCCATTTTATATCTCAACAAGTTGCGTTCGCTTGTCAATTCTTAAGGCGTAGCTTATGCATTTTCAGTATGTCATTCAAAATTTCTTTAAAAAGTTAAAATACAAGCAGCTATGGAATAATGCACGGTGGGACAGCTACACAAATAAACGGAACATCTTAAATAAAAAAATAACGACATCTATAGTTATATATCATTATCATTATCGTTATATATCATTATTATTGATTTTTTTTAAGCATCATTACTCTCTCTATTCATCAGAAAAATAAAATCAGGAAATTTTGAACAAAAATGTTCCCATAAAGCTCATCAACTTTTCATGTCATAAAGGTAAGCTGGTCACCTTGAATTAACTTTTAAGCGTAAAATAGCTTTTTTGATTGTGACTTTAAGACTTTCGCTGCACCATATATACATGAAAAAGCAAAGTTCTATCGTTGTTGTACAATAAATTTAATGTCTCATATTTAAAGTCAATGGAAAGTATACTTTAGGAGCTTAGAACCAGTATTTTGTATGGTAATACTGGTTTTAAATTTTTAAATTATACTATTCTCTGACTCTGATCATGCCCTAATTATTTGAATACAGGGTGGACTAAAAGTTACCATGGGGCTTAAAAGTTTAATAAATTTTTCTTTTATATATGTTTTTTATTTTTATTTTTTCAAATTATATAAATAACACTTGGAGAATAAATAATGGAGAAATTCACAACTCAACAAGGAACCAGAACAATTGAATCAACAGAATCAACTTTATTGAAAATTTAATCACGAGTGATGAAGCTTATTTTCATTGGAATGGCCTTGTTAATAAGCAGAACCGTGCGTTCTGGGGTTCTGAAAATCCAAGAGACATTCATCAATAATAAATGCATCCCATTAGGTATACAACTTGGTGTGGGATCACATTAGAAAATACATTGGGCCTTACTTCTTCGAGAACGAAGATGGAAGTGCTGTAGCCGTAAATAGAGAGTTGTACGTCCTGGGGGTTATTATCTAATTCGATACGAAACGAAGACTGTTCGAATTTGTATTTGTATTTGAAAATAGACCTGGTATGTGGTTTCAGCAAGACGGAGCCACTGCCCACACTGCCCGAGACACAATGGCACTTTTAAGTAAAATTTTTGGAGAGCGAATAATTTCCAGAAATTCGGAAATTATTTGGCCAGTGCAAACATTTTTGAACTCAAGGCAAACATTTTTGTAGAAATTCGAACGCTACAGCCACAAGTTTTGAAAGATGTTATGGAAAATTCTCTTAAACGAGCCTATCACTGCGAAGCTGAAAACGGTGGTTATTTAACAGAAGAAAAAAAATTAATATACGAAAAAGTTACTAACTTTAGGCCCACCCTGTATATTCAAATTTATATAAACTACAATATTTTTAACTAACGATTATATTAAATACATATTCAGCCCAATTCTAAATATTTCAAGTGAAATGATTTCCAGAGAATTAATTTTTTTTTTAACTAAAAGCCACTTATCCTAAACTACTTGAGCTAAAAGTTTAAATTTGAGAGAAAACATCGACTTTTTAAAGTCCTGTTTTTGTTTTCTGTTGTTTTCTTTTAAAATGAAAGGTTTGCAAATGACTTTTTGAGATGGGGGAACCATAAATATTAAATTAAATCCCGAGGATATATTATTCAGAAAAATAATATTTCTTCAGAAGTATTAATTTTTCGTATTATATCCAGCTTAAATTATCACTCCACTGTGCATATTCAATTTTTGCAGTTTTATTTTCTCTCTTTTATATTTTGCCAAACTGTAATGAAATATGAAAATGGACAGCTATTGGCTTTTTTTTCCAATTTTTTCCATGTCTTCTTTTGAAGAAAATTAAAAACGGCTACACAAGTAAAAAAAAATATCTTTAAATCTGACCAATCAGCAAAAGATTATCCACAAATTTTTTGAAATACAATTCATGCTCATAAAAATACATTTAAATCCGCTAAGTCAACTACATTTTATGATAATTTTGCTATTTAGTAAATTTGAATTCCATCAATAAACGCAGAAGTTGCAAGTTAACAATTTTCATTTAAAGATAATGCAAACCAAACTTTTCTCAAGCCCGATAGAACTTATGAAACAGTCAATTGCTATATTAAATATCATACTATACTCACTTTTTTATATTTAACATTTTAACACTCTGGAAAATCATCATAGATTAACTTTTGAAATCAATCACAAATTCACGCAACTTCCAGGCAACTTTGCGTGTTCACGGCATATGCAATTTATGCAATTGGAATGAAAGTAATCCACTATAGATCCTATATACTTGATCATATCAAAAAAAAAATGCGTGGTTTGGTGAGATTTGCACTCTGGTGGCATTATGGGTACTTTTTTCTTCCAAAATGAATCCAGAGGTCGTGTTACGCACCATGATCGATCTCTTTTTTCAAATATTGATGACAATAATTCGGTCAGATTTGATTCACCAAGATGACGCTACATGCCAAACGGTGAGCGCATCCATCGAAATGTTTAAATTTTGCGATAAGTTGTTTTCGAAAAAGACAACTGTCAAATACTTCGCAAGGTCTTGTTATATGACACCTATGGGCTTTTATTTATAGAGGTGCATATAGTCAGAAGCTAGTGCCTATAAGCAAGCAATAATTGACGTCTTAGACGCCAACATAGTTCGTTGTAATAAACGCTCAGCAATTCTTAAAAAAAATTACAAAATTGGACCGAAATTATAGTCAAATGTTAAAGTGATGTATTGATTGTTCTAAGAATATATAGGCAATTCCACAGAATTTTACGTACGTTGTCACGTTGGTTGACCAATGAATTAAGCTTGTATTTCCGATCAATAAGGTAAGATTTTTCCTTATACTTTATCAAAGGTAGAGGAGCTACTTACGCACCTTAAAAGTACATAAAGAAAAAAAAGAAAAATTTAAGTTTTCTTTAAAATACAAGCTTAACTGATTGGTGAATGTACGTTACATCGTGTGTGACATTTTGTGGAATCGCTCATACACAGAATATACTTTTTAAGGCAAGGCAAGCTTATGGTACGATTCTGGATATCGTAAAATAAATCAATTCACACTAAAATCAAGGTTTTTAAGAGAAATGTGAAATATGTGCATCTTTTTGCCTACAAAACTTGGAATATATCGAGTCTCGAATTTAATACTATACAAACCTTTGTTAGCCCTTATATCAGGCGCATACTTAGAATAGTCTAGTCAGCCACCATATCAAATAAAAATTTGCGGAATAGAATAAATCAGGTTAATTGGTTTTGAGTGTAGGACAGTGTAAATTTGGTTGGCTGGGACAAACAATGAGAAATTTAGCTAACGATATCAGTAGACAGTCTGTAAAATATAATCTTCAAGGTTCTAGCAAACTTAGCAGACCTGCAAATTTATGGAGACGAGAAAATTTAAAACGAATTAAATGACCATGGAGTATCTTGGAGTTAGATAAAACTGTTATGCAGTTAATCGTAATATGCAATGGAAATCATATGTTGTGGCCCTATGCTCTACTGGGAATTAAAGGATTAAATATCTAGCAAAAAAGTTGGAGCTACAACCGTACCAATCACTACAACGGTACCAACCAAAGCAAAAAAATTGGAACTACAATAATAAAATAATATTCTAAGGCTGTTATTTATATCAAAAATTGTTCTAGACAACCTTTTAAGCTCACCTTTTAAGGATCACTTCCATGCTATGACAACCATGTGTTAAATTCATTGATGATTCACCAGAAATAGAAGCTGAGTTCATCAGTGCTGTAACTAATGATTTGTATTGTAATTTTTTACTAGGTATATATTGATTTTTGAAATGAAAAAAAAGAAATTCGGATTGATTTAAATTTCTTGTATTATATTTTAGAAGTTCTATGGGGCTTAAAAATTACCACATACAATTTTTGTTAAAGCAAGAGGAGGCTTCCGAAGCAAGCCGGCTTAAAAAAGAATACAAAATAAATTTGAAAAAATGTTTCTTTATTTCTCAATATAATCTAATTTTAGCTCGATATGCTTTTTTTAGAAAAGCTGTTTGTGAAAAAAACAGCTTTTTTAAATATACATACATCAATCACACACATCGTGATTTTTGGCAAATCTTTTACCACCGAGTCATATTTTCATTTCATTTAATTCATAAATTTTGGTCATTGCAACAGCGAATGTGTGAACTTGTTAATTATTTGTATGAACTGTACTTTCGTGTTTTGCTAAAAGTTTGTTTTCTTAATTTTCACAAGTAAAAAGAGGAGTCTTAAACTTTGCTACAGATGCAGCTGTCTTAGCTTTCTTTGAACTCGATTCAACCATAAATCATAACCATTAATCTAATATGAATCCATACAAACACTCGGCTTTATTGCGTTGATACATAGCCAAACATCTTTTCAAGGCATGTTTTGTTCTAATGCGAATAAACGCGATATCCATCTTGTGCACAATTTTTTTTTTTGTCTTTAAGCTTTCTTTTTAATCTTCCCATATTTTTTTTTTTTTGGTTATTTTAACAATATCCCCAGTGGCCTTCTTAAAATCTGCCTGAGAACAATTTAATGGAGGCCAATTTTTTTACTTTTTTAAAAAATTCACAAAGATGGTTTTATGGTGATTGTTCCAAAATAAAATAGGACGCCTTAAAAACTAAAAATATTTTTTTATAGGATTGAAACTTTTCACCAAAGAATTTTTTTTTAAACAAGCGTCCTTCAGAAGTCACGTCAATTAGTTACGGAAGTGCCCTCGTAGAAAAACATAAGAAAAAAAACGTTTAATAGATGGCATACTTTGAGGAAAAATGTCCATTATTTATCTAAATATATGTTAAAGCTTTTTGCTACTGTAACAGCACCAATTTAAGCACAATTTTTTTTTTAAGTTGATTTCAACAGTTTCCTGTCGTTTTTTTAACATTGCCATAAAAGAAAATAAAGCGTCCTTAAAAATTGTGTTAGACTGAAATTTCTTGCTCTTTATACGAAAAAAAAAATCCTATGGAAATCTAAAATTTGGGCCGAAATTCGTTCCAGTCGTATTCAATAAAAAATCACTACAATTACAAAATTATTTATGGAACAGATAATGAATTTCAAGTTTAACTTTTAAAATAAGCATTATAAGAAGAAAAGAAAAACTAAATCTTTGTTGCTTTTAATTTCACGCTTGGCAAAACAGTTGGAAAAATAATGAACAATATTCCAATTCTTTTTCTTTAAATAAAACTTGCACAATAATTGGGAACAAGGCTGCTACAAAAAAATGGTACTAATGTTATCATTACAAAAATTCATATCTTTTCTATTAATATTTTTTATTAAATTTTTTGCTGGACTTGTTGTGAAATATAATTTTATATTTTATTAGTCTTTGCTTCCTTGTACATTTATGATTGCATATTAGAGAGACGTAATTTACTACATACAATGGAACACAATCATAAATGAGGAAAAAAGCTTTATCTTACAAATCTGCACATAATGTTGTTATAATTTTTTTTCATCACTATCTCATTTATGTATTGCTGGTGTAAGAGTAAATAATCACTATGGTGAGAGGCTCAAGGTAATAATTTTACTAACAAGAAAAGCAAGTCAAATTTGCTAAAATATTTGATTAGTTTAGTTGAAGCTTACACTTTGTAAGCCGTGAACTTGTTAAGGATATATTGTAAAAAAAAATTGCTAGAAACAAATTGTGTTTTTTTTATAAAAGACTTAAAGACAATGTGAATGCTTAACAAGAAGAAATATGTTTTTTACCTTATTTAAAATACTTTTTTACTCCTGATTTCTAATTGTATTACATTACTTTCGACTTTCTCCCCATAAATTTAAATTAACGATTTAATTTATGTTTGATGTTCATTGGTTAAGAAAATTCACACTTTGTAGGATTATGCAGGATCTTCCATGATGCACAACAACCAATATAAATAGTGTTCTTCTCCATCACGTTTATGTGTGTATTATTTATTTTTATATTACCATTGCATAGGGAGAATCTATTATTTTTGTTTTTTTATTTTTATTGTTATTTTAGTTCATTTCTTTAAATGTTAGCTTTTCTATAATTACTTGTTGTTGTTTTTCTATTTGGTCTTTAGAGAAATTTTATTTGTTATTTGTGCAAATATGCTTGGTAATCATATTTTCATTATTGCAAAATAAAACTAAAATCAGCATAATATTAAAGAATTGTTTATAGCAAGACAAGAAACTGTAAGAGACATATTAAGTAGGGTAACGTAGAACTATAAATAAGGGTTGTGTTTGTGAAAGGAAAACAAATTTTTGTTCGACCAATATTATATTATAAAAAAAAAATTCACATGAAAAAAAAAATTGTTTATTTTAGTCAAGACCAAATAAACAACGAACATTCTTAAGCAAATAAATATATATCGTTGCCTTAATATAGAAAGGCAGTAACTCATTAATTTTTGAAATCCAGATATTTTTTTATTTTTTGATACATTGTATGTTCTTTTATCGAAATATACAAAAAATGCATTTAAAAAAATTAACAAGTTAGGGCCTTTCTATATTAAAGTAACGATGTGTATGTATATGAATAGGTTTTTTATATACAAAAAAAAAATATAAATAATAATTACGGAAACGACATTGAAATTGTTTTTCTATTTTCTCTTTTACGTTGTTTGTTCAACGGTGACCTTAAATTTCCTTTCCAGCAAAACACTTCAAAAGCTCTGGCTGGCTATTTAGTATCATACTGTGATATAGAGAATGAGATATTTATACAATTACTTTTTTTATAATAAATGTTTTTCTCCTATTTTTTTGTTCCAATTTTATTCATCTATTGTTTACTATTTCTGTTTTCTTTTATATGGCCTAAAATTTCTGTTTTCTTTTTCTAAATTAGAAAATTTTTCAATTTAAATTGCTATTTTATGCGTTTGAAAAGTTCAAAGTTTTTGTTTACATGAGGAAAAATTTATTTGATTCACATTTCTTATCTAAATGCAAACTAAAAATTAATATTTATTTAATTTTAAGCTAATTTATTAGAATGAGTGTTTATGTTCTTTGTTTTAATAAATAATGATGTTTTGAAAAAAAAAAAAATACAAACTATTTATTTATTTACAAACTATTATTTATAGCTGCTGAAAAATTAGTTACATTTTCAATATTTACAATTTGATCAGGCTAAAGTTTATATCTCTTTGTAAGACAAATTACATGTGATAATTATTAGTGAACAAATAACACCAAAGTTAATTGTAAATATTCTGATAAACACTTAATAGACAGGAACAACTTGGTGTTTCCAAAGGCTTCATCATTAGCGTTCTTTTGTGTTTGGTCCACTGCGTGTGGTGTCGGATGTAGATTCCATTATTACAAATGGGATATGTGAATTATTTGGATTCATCGTATACAATTTCGCTAATAGCTTTTTTGTAATGAAAGTTTAATTTTACAATCTCTAAATTTACAATAGTAAATATAGAAACAAATGAAGTTCTAACAATAATAATTGAAATTAACTATAAACATTTTCTTTTTGTTAAAATCTTACTACATTGTTTTTCATATACTTGAGTAGAAATTAATTCTTCACTCTTATTGAGGCAGGGTCCAAACAGGATTCTTTGAAAGCATTTCATTTATTGAAAGGCTTCCAAAAATTAATTTTAAGCTACTTGGTTTTGATATAAGCTATTGAAAAAAAAGCACATGGCCGTATTGTGAAGAAAGCAATTTCTTTGTGATACTTCATATGCACAATATAAATAACAAAAATTAAAAATTTTAAGAATATATCTAGAAAAGATGTGATATTGGATTGTTTTTCTTAAAAAACATAGTTAAGAAGCTGTGCAATCAAGCCACCTTTCAAACAGAAAAAATTAAATCAAAATCGGTCCAGCCATCTGGTCCGTACAGATATACAGATACACAGCTAAACAGGTGCACAGATACACAGACACATAATACAAACTTAAAATACCCTTTTTTTGGTAGGGGGTTAAAAAAATATTAAAATCTATATTTAAGAGAGAAAAATAAAAATATATCTCTATCTTACTTTCTAGTTTGCACTTTGTTTATCCATATGTGAATGGGATTTTTTCAAAATGAGACCCATTTTGCAAATATTTTACGCTGACATTTTAAATTTTTAAGCTGTTATTAACAGAACTCTTGAAACAAAATTTTGAATAATCATCTTAAATTATAATACATTTTTTGTATGTAATTTTGAAATCTTATTTTAAATATATAGAAATTGTATATATTAACTCTTTATCGGTTTTTTGTTTCATTTTTAATGCGTGAGACATTTTATTGGGATTTTATAACATCTTCAGGAATAAAATGGGGGAAGATACTGCCCAAAGACCAGCACTCTGACACCTGATGGATCTTTTGCACCAAGTCTTCAGGAATAATTATATTTATTGATATCTGGTAATATTGGTAATAATAAAAAAGAGTAATTTTAATAGAGTATCCAACTGGTCTTACATATTTTAGCCTTTAGCCCAATTCGCTTTTAAGTTTTTAAAATGTATTTTAATAAAACATTAAATGTACGACATAAGACACATAAACAAAAAAAATTTAAACAATTGCAAATATTAGTTAAATTAAAAAATATCACAGCCTTAAATCAACTTTTAATATTACAGTGGTAACTAAACTAAAGTCTAAACTAATACAATGCTAAAGCTGGCATTAGTCTTGTTTCTTGTCTCAATATTCAATGATATGTACTTAAGTCCATTTTTTTTTTTGCTGAAAGACTGTATAGCTGCAATATCTATAAAACCATATTAATTTTTAACAATCTTTATTCTCATTAAATTCATTTATAATTAAATTTTAATAAATTAAAATATGAACTTTAATAAGTATATAATATTTAATAAACTTAAATGTCATTTATTTTGGATTAAATAATACTAATAAATTGACACACGTTTTTTTATTTCAATTAATATTTGAAATATACAAAACTATATTTTAAACTTGTACAACACAAATACCAACCACATTTAGAGGTTTATATGTTTTTTTTTTTTGTTCGCATTCATTGACCACAATTAGTTAAACTTATCGCTACGTGTTCAATATAGTTTTATGTTAGAAGAAAGAAAAAACAGTATGAAAACTAACTAACAGCTTATTAAATAAATAAATTTAAAAAATAAATAATTCTTTTTAATCTATGATTTAATATGAATTAAAAATGAAAATACAAATGTTTTTAAGGTAAAATTTGAAAAAAGCAAAATGTGCAGGCTTTTAAAATATGGCATATACATTTTGTTATTTGTTTTATATTTAAACCATATACTTTCTTTGCTTTTAAAGTTTGAAATATTAAAAATGCTGGTTGCAGTCTAAATAAAAGTTCACCAGAACACAGGGCTTCAAGATACTATCTCCACTTTACTTGATTATGGGCTGGAATCTTTATTTGATACTAGGCATTTGTTGCAATTTTATATGGTATCCTTCTGACTAATACAGGTCCTTTTGCGTTTGCAGATTTCCTCTTCTATTGAAACCCCAACTTTCAACAAAGACCATTAGCCTCAAGCTGATAGCATGATATTAAAACTTTAATATTTAATTTACTTAGGAGGTGAAACACTTTTTACTCTATTATTGACTGCTTTCTATACCATTTTAATCGTTATGAAAACTTTTAAAATTTTTTACTGGTTTGAATTCCAAGATATTGTTAAGCAAATAATGTCTCTAAGTGGGAAGTGAAACATCAACTTCAGTGATTAAAAAAATTAAATACGCTGTAAGCAAAACAGTAAGTTTGGTGTGCTGGTAATATTTTTTTAAAACCAACAGAAATATGCACTATGTAGTTGCGAGGCACCACGCCTACTTGTTAAATTCTGAAATTTTTCCCAGAGACAATGTACAATATCAGCAGGTTTTTTATTTCCCACTATATTAGTTTTTCCGACATCTCAAAGTAAATATTTTTCTTTGAACCAAATTTCACAACTACATGTCTAATTTGATCTTTTTTTTAAGACAACGCACATTATAAAAATCGTTAGTCACACAAAATTTCACGCGTCTTGCCGAAACATATTTCAAAATAAAATAATTATATGTGAACTGCCACATAAAAAAAATTGCAAAATCCGTGCAGCTGTCCTTAATTGATGTGATTAGCAATGAACTACATTTGATTTTTATTTACATACGTGACGAGCAAAATAGAAAGGGACCTAAGGGTAAAAACTGGGTTTGTTCAAGGAGAGCCATTTTAAAGATTTAAATACGTGTATCTTTGGTGTACCATCAATTTCATAAAACGCGCATATCTCTGGGAGGGAACACTTTTGGGGCTGGGATCGGTCTCACTCAATGCTCAGATGTTGTCCACATTAAAAAAAATTTAATTTGTTTTTTTACCCTTAGGTCCCTTTCTCTATGCGCTGTAACATACATAGATAAATATCTTTGATTACAAATATTTTTATTTATTTAGAATTTTCTTTCTTTGAAATTTCTTTTGAGTTGAAAACTGTGTTTCTTAAGTACGTACGAAGCTGGGTTTGTGCATATTATACATGCCGCTTACTTAAAGATATTTTTTTTAATATCACGCTTTTTGGGGGTATTTTCTTCAAAATCCCCCTTTTTGATCGATCATGTCCCACTTTTTGCAATAACCATTTGGTCACCATTAATTACCAGTCGTGACGTATACTTAATTTGACTTTTTATCTCAAACAGATACATTAAGTATACGCCCCTATCACTTTTAAAGATCATTCAATTTGTATTTTAATCTTTGGAAAATAACTAAATTGATTTTGAAACAAAACAAAATAAAAATAAAGGCAATATCGCATTAAATTTTTTACACATTTTCCCTAAATTCATATAACATTTGCAATATATAACATTTAAATATTTTTTTTCAGGTTACCAAGTATAAAAAGTTGTTTGTTAATTTTTGGGAACCACTAAATAAATTCCCAGCATGTGCTAAAACGTTGCAAACATTTAAATTAATTGTTACTATTTAACCATTGAACATAATTGCGGCAACATTTATTTAATTACAATATGCATCCCCGTAACTATCTAACAAAATAGAAATGTACATATGTATGTATGCATTTTATGGCTCTTTTAATTTCATTATTAATGCACAAACATACGAGTAAATAAGTGTACATATTGTGGTTAAACACAGAGATTGAACAAATATTAAAATTGTATATATAATTGTTTAATGTTAAATTAACCTTAAAGTAGTTAAAAATTAAAATGAGCAATTGATAATGGAAAAATATAAATATTTATGATAAATCAGCTAGTAGTTAAATACAAAACAATTCAGCATTACAATTACTTATATATCGGATTCGCTAAAATAACTGTTTTACTAATAACTTATAGGTAGTGTTAAAATTCATTAACTACTAAGCCTTGATTTGACGACATTAATACAACTTATTACATTTATATATTTAGTACTTGGGCATAGTTTTAAAAACTTAGTGCACAATCAAGTGCAATTTTTTTATATAAAAAATAATTAAAATTAAACTTTTTTTATATCATTTTATTATACTCTACTAGCAAACATTGGAAACGTATAATTTAATTTCTTTTTGATGCTGCATGTCCACAACAAAAAGGATTTTAATGTTTGGTTGTTATTGCAGCATTACACAAAAAGTATAACGGACTTCAAGTTTAAACACATACTTTAAAATAATTAATTTGTACCTCAAGTGTTTTTTTATATAAACTTCAAACCCAAATAATATTTTTAAAATACGGAAGATATTCTTAAAAAAGGTACTGTATTTTTGGTTTTAACAAACCTTAAAATATTATAATAAAGTTAAGATATCAAACAAAAATGTTTAAATATATTTATTTTATCTTAAAGACACTAGTAGTATACCAATAATGATATAATAGCAGATTATAGCCTTATCATTTACAATAATTTTTCCAAACTGAAAGCAACGGAAATTTACGAAATAGAAAATTACTTAAAAGATAGAGTCCAGACTCTTGGATAATGAATGATGCATAGTGTTAGATAAAAAATACTATTTTTGTACAGTCATCATATCGCCTTTTTAATGGGATAATTGTGTTTTATTCGTAGGCGGAATTGATGAGCATAAGGAAAGTAACAAAAATTCTGAAAGAATTCAGCAGGTATTTGACTTCTTAGTCATCAAACAGACATAATTTTTATGTTAAAATTACATTAAACCTTTCACTGATTTTATGCAGGAATCAGTTATTTTGATTCTGTTCTCAGAACGACATTATTCTTCTCTTGGTATTCTCACGAAGCATCTTTCTTGAGAACGACATCGCCTTAAAAAATGTTATCCAACAATCTCTTCACAAGGCAGAGGAGACGTGGTACCGGTAGAGCATCAAAACATTCTCACTGGTAGTCCTAACTTTTAATACATTCCGTTGCAGGTATCAAGTACAGCAGAGACAGTTACTTGAATGCTCTGCTAGTGCGTAACTTTCCACACGACAATTATCAAATTTGTAGACAAACATAAACTTAATATTATACTGAATGCATCACAGGTTGGTGTGAATGAAGTATAGCCTCTCACTTGGATCCAGTACCTTTCATACTCGTATATAAGAACTCCAAATAAATCTCACAAAGTCACGTAAACACATCAACAGACCATACCTGAGGTTTTCCTATACAATAAAGCAAAAGCATTAAGTGGTTTTAATTATAACAACCAAATTAACTTTTAATTTCATTTACATAAATATTCATTCTTAACATTATCATTAAGGAATTAATTTTTTTATATTAATTTTACACATGTCTGGTCATTGATTACTCCAAGCATTGTATTGTATCTGTATGTTTTATTCTTTTGACTTTATTTACTGATTCCTGATTATAAAAACAGGCCAGATGTTATAAATTATTAAGCAGATTGTTAAAAAAATTAATTTAATTTTCTTAAATATTGTGCACCTTTTGATTGCATACAATTGCATGAAAATGTGTAAACTTTACATATTTAATAATCATTTACGTCAAGATATGAATGCATATAATCAATATTTCCCTTTATTGCCATTTATTTTCCTTTTTGTAGCATGCAGCAATGTTGTCATAAAAATATACTTAAAAAATTATTAATATATTTTTCAATAAAAACACAAAAAAAATACTGCACAACTTAATAATGTATTCAATGGTCAATTCAATTTACTGCAATGTATTACATTTAAAAAAAATAAATAAATTTATGCTATAAATAAAAAGTTGTTTTTAACTTCATTTTATGACCATTTGCATGTATTCATTTACATATAAACACTTTATATACGCGACTATGAAAAGATTGGCCAGCAACCATAAACATGCATACAATTTGGCCACTGTTTCGGTTGATAAATATTTATACAATGAAAGTAGTGTATCAATTTACAACTTTTATTTTCTCTTTTAAAATAAAATGCTGTGTAAACGTACTTCCATATAGATGTAAATTATTTGGTGTTATTTATATAAAAAGTGCATAAAAACATATTTAAATTATAAGAATATGGAGAAAAAAGTATTAACTGTAGTACTGCTGGTACATGCCAAAGCTTTGGAAAATTTTAAAAACTATTGGCTATAATATTACAAAATTTAATGTATTCTCATTAAGCCTTATATATACATATGGCTTGTTTACTTTTCTAATATCATAACTCAAAACATCTTGTTTCAAAAACAAACAATTTATAAATTCTGATCCACATATAAGTCAATAAATATCACCAATATACTAAAATGAATTTTATTCAGAAATAATTCTTTAGTCGTGTTTAAGTGCAATATTTTAAATTCTTATAGAATGAAACATTTTTTTTGTTTTGATCAATGTGATTTTCTAAGTATGTCATGAAAATTTAAACTAGATATAAGTTTTTGAAAATACCGGCAATACACAGATAGGAATATTGGTGAAGTGTGCTGCCCGCACAAAAAAATGCCGTTTCCTTTTCTAACTAAAGTCTAGTTTAATTTTTCTTCTCTTCTTAAGAAATTCGTAATATTTAATTAGAATATTAAATACAAAAATTTAATAATAACAAAAATTAAAAATATTAAAAACCCCCGATATATCTAGAAAAGATGTGATATCTTCTAAATGGCTGGACCCATTTTCTTTAAATATAGTTAAGAACCTTCTCGATCAAGTAACCTTTCAAACAGAAAAAACTAAATCAAAATCGGTTTAGCCGTTTGGGCTATACGTGCACACAGACAGACACACAGATACACAGATACTCAGATACACAGACACACACTACAAACTTTTAACAGCCCTTTTTTGGTCGGGGGTTAAAAAATCCTTCCTGATTAGCAAATTTTAAGGATGTTTATTCAGTAGTAAAAATTTTATTAAAATTTCAGGGGACTGTTATTGCTGCGATACCGAACGAAATCCTAAAATATTTGTATATCATCTCTATTGAAATATATTGTAATTTCATATAATTTAAGGACCTTTAAGAAGTTTATTATTCGACATATTGTCATAAATTTAACTTAATTTGAAATTTATTTGCTGGTGGTTCAGTGATGTCTATATGCATTTCATTGACGATTCGTTACAGCAACAATGAAATGCATATAGACATAGCTGAACCACCAGCAAATAAATTTCAAATTGATTTAAATACCGTTAATGTATATTTATAAACTCTTAGTAAAAATTTTAAGATCAAATCTTTGAATAATAAGATGTTATTCGCCTATTTCTTCACATAAAAACTATTGGGTAAACGGGAACTTCGGTTATGCGTAGGTGGTTTTCCTAGATCCGAAGTTGCAATACCCCATTCGTATTGGTCTTGCAGCTACAAACGTTTAAAGTTGCTAGTGGACGTACGTGTGCCCGGTTTATACGTTCTAGGGTCAAAGAAACAAGGAATGTGTAATATCATCCCTTTACTAGAACACCCTTCGTATACTTAATATGATGGTTATTACCAAAGAATTTATAAAGTATACGCTAGTAATAAATTTCATGTAATCACTTTTGACAAATAAGGGCGCTATATTCGTATTTTTCGAGTACTTACAAATATCTTTGGTGTTAAGGGCCCCATACACTACAACAGCATGCATGTGCAATCAAGTGTTTGTGCCAGCGGTTGGGTCGTGTATGGGCATTTTGTGTGACTGTACGTTTTGCTGTAGTGATGTCAAACAGAGTTTGATATGTTGCTGATGGTACCAGCTTGCTGGTATTGTGTATGGTGAAATTAGCTCAGTTGAATAAAGTTATCAAGAAGTAAATATGCATTTAAAAATCGTAATTTGTTGAAAAATAATTTGTTTCAATGGAAAATGGAATTTGAGCACTTTAGCTATGCATAGCTGCTAATATTAACAAACTATCAATAAAAATTGCAGCAAAAACTGTGTCACTATTTATAACCTACCTTCTTGAATTTTTTTAAAAAGTGAGTATTGTACCAGCTTGCTGGTATGTTATGTGTTTCGAACATGATTGCTCAAGAGCTTGATTGAGCGTGCATGCTGTTGTAGTGTATGGGCCGCTTTACTTGTTCCCTAAACAATCACCTCATATAATGTGGCTACCTCAAAACACGAACTTGGGCATAATTAAAACCAACCAGAGAAACAAAATTAAGTTCGAACATTAACATTTTAATATTACACTTTGTGACAAATTTTGATGAAATCGAAATACCTGGGACGTGTTACTATTTTTCTGACAGGTATTGTCGAGTACAACAACAATCTGTGTTTGGAATTTTGCAAACAGCTCCTAAATCTTGAGTTACGGGTAAAAAAACCGGGTTTTCTTATTCGTAGGCAGTTAGCAACCTCTAACTAGGTGACATATTAACCGATTTTATATTTATAAACGAATATAACAAGAAAAGACTAAGACCTTTTGAACCATATACATCTTGTTTCAGTGAATTTCAGATATATGTCTGTATATTTTCACCAAATATAATTTTTTCTGTTTTTTTTCGACACTTTTCTACTTTGGACTCGTTCTTAGGCACTATTTTTGTACTGGAACCATATTGTTTATACCTTTATTTATAAAACATAATTGATTAAAAATAATTCACAGGTATGTTTTAAAAAATTTCCTGGAAATTGACTAAGTTATTAAATATTTATTAGAAGACTTTTTGTTAAAAACAAACTACCCGTATCATGTATTTCGCGTGCTATTTATACGTTTTCTGTGTATTTAAGCTTCATTTCCTCACTCCCTAGCAAAAAACAAAATAAAATAAATAACAAGTTATTAATCTTCAACTAGTAACATGTGCTTTTTGTACAAACAATTTAAACGTTTATCGCATAAAATTGGCAGGAAATATTATTTAAATTGGAAAACTCTGACCGCAAGATAAATAAATTAAGTACAAAAAATTAAAATAGCAAGTTTCAGAATAAGGAGCCATATTTTAGTTGTCTTCGACATAAAATTACCTATATCGTTTTTTATATTTTCTACCGAAACATTAACTGCCTGGCTCACGATTTCGATAAGAAATTTTCGTTTGTTTATTTATATTGAAAACAAAAATAAAATAAGAAAATTTGTTTTCAATATAAATAAGCGAACGAAAATTTCTTGTCGACATCGTGAGCCAGGCAGTAAAAATATTTTATATTCTTCTGATACTTTAGTAGCAACTACTTTAGTAAATTGAAATTGAAAACAATTTAATATAAGTTTACGTATATTTTTAAATATTTTTATTATTGTAAAAAAGGAGACAAAAATTTTGTCAAATAAGCAGATTATCTAAAAATTATATGAGCCCTTACGATTACAAATTTATATAATGCATAGCATATTTCAGTGATATGTATTTTGCCAAACAAAAACTTGCTTGACATTTTTATCTCAATAATTTTGATGGCCAAAATTATGGAAAGGAACTTGGCCTTTTTTTACATTTATGTTTTTGTGAGGATTAAACTTTTCTTAAAAAATTTAAACAAAATATACTGAATAACTATTGACTTCTCCTCTCCACTAATTTCTAAAACTTCGCAATAAATAAATTTTATTTAATAGCAATAGAACATTTTTTATTAATATTTTATAAAATTGTTTAATGCCATATTCATATTCATAGTTTTAGCCAAAAAAAAAATACAAAAAAAATATTTAAAATCTGCCTTGGGAATAATTTCTATGTAGTCCTTACTAATCTCTGTTGGAAAAGTTAATTTCATTATAAATAGGAAAGAATGCTAGTGGTTATATATTTACAAAATATAAATAGTATTTAGTACAAAATATAATTTTATTTTAAATTTTCAACAATAATTTGAAATGAGCTTAGAAGAACTCAACTTTTTTCTCAAGCAAATTGTTTTAGTAATATTGGAAAAATAATTATTTTCCTTGTTCAAATAACTAATTGAAAATAATAACTAAATTTATATTATAAATTGTTGTTGCAGAAAAAAACTAACTTTTCGCTTAAACGAACCAAAACAAATTGTTACGGCTTACTACATATGGAGGACGATGTTTTATTACAAACTTATTATATTTTTAAATAATAAATTTTTAAACCCAAAAGGAATCTTGTGCATTTGCCTTATTTGTTTAGTTTGAATGTTAAATTTCATAAAATTTACAACTGTTTTGATTTATTTAGCATATATATATATCTATATCTAGAGTGTAATAAAATTAAAGTGAAAAATATATTAACGAAGGTTAATATAATTAATTTCAGTTGATTTTTTAACTGTGACTAAAAATTGTAATTGGAACGTAAATAATTAAATGAATCGTCGTCAAAGCCATATTTTTTAATAAGCACTATCAATGTTTCTGTCTTGAGGGCATGACACTTAGCCATCGTGCCTTGCAAAAACGCATTCAAATATTTAACTAAACTCCAGTCCCATCATAATCCCTTTTTTCGGAACACATCCGCTTGAAAAGGAGGGACATCATGGCTCTAACAAAACTCCAAATCAAACGTTTTGAGAATAATTTTTAAGCTTAATACGACATTTATGTTTTTTTTAATACTTATTGTAAGGTAATTTGTGTCGATACGAGGGCTACTATTTTTATTTTATTTAGCAAACATTTTGAAATGAAAATGGCTTTATTGTTATTTGAAATATTCCCCTTGATGATCAATAGACTTTTGCATTCGTTCAAACCATTTGTCATAGCAGTTTTTCCATTCCTTTTGAGACACCTCCAAAACATGGCTTTTGAACGCTTCAACTGCCTTGTCGGTGCTCGTAAATCGTTGACCCCTGAGTTTACCTTTGATATTTGGGAACAAGAAGAAGTCATTGGGTGTCAAGTCGGGACTGCACGGAGGATTAGTCATCAATTCGATGGTTTGACTGCTCAAATATTCACTTGTTTGACGAGATGTGTGATAGCTCATATTGCCGTGATGAAGAATGATTTGTCTTCGGGGGTTAGTCTTACGAATTTTTCCGAAGACTTCCGGCAAACAAATGGTCATGTACCTCATAGTACTGACATTTCTACGTTGTTCAAGAGGAACAGTGGCCACGTGACCCATTCGGCCGAAAAAACAGGTGACCATATGCTTCACGGTGCTTCTTCTTTAATTTACTTAAATTTACTTTAATATCTGAATGTAAATACTGAAGCTATGAAAAATTTAAAAAGGTTACCCCTACGGTCTGCAACAATGAATTTATAAAAGCAATTTTTAAATAGTTGTGCTGTAATTATCGAAATACTCTCTTAGCAAAAGTTTTATGATTTTTCGCGAGCTATAAATTTCTGACATTAGTGGGTCACATTTGGGTGGTAGAAAATTAAATTTGGGGTGTAAATACTAGAACGGTACACTTGAGGTCAATGAACATAAGAGTAAAAATATTGGCCTCCCTGAGATAAGAAATTCGCTAACGAAAAAACTAAAAAGGCGACCCCTACGTTCGGCAAAAAAAAAATAAAATTTTTTTTTGAAATGTCCTTGGAACAATACTTTATATTCACTGGTGTGCAGAGAACTTTTTTTTTGTGATACGGTCCACGAACTTTTTTTGTGATATTGTCCACGAAGAAGGAAAACCAAACTTTAAGTTCTTAAATAATTTATCTGCTTGTATTTGATAGTCCGATTCATTCCAGGGTATTTGTCTTCCTATTAGACCAACAAAACGAGTTTTAATTTCATTTCCGCAAAATTATTTTCTCTACATATGCCTGTATTTCTGTGTTTGTTTCCTCTACAAAAACCGACACATGGTTAAACGACCACAAAGTGGTATATGGTCAATAACATCGATGAATATCCACGTTTAATTATATTTTTTTTTAACTTTTTTTATAATGCACAAAAAAACATTAATTTATTGTATCGTAGCAAAAAGTGCATAAGCACTTATACAGCTCACAGGAAAATATGCCAAACTATGTCCTTTTTTGTAGTTTTTATATGTGAATATATTTTTTAGCTCTTGTTTTATATCCTTTGGGAGTATATTTTACCAAGGCAAGTATTAATTTTCATACAAACTGGCTGCACTGGAAAATGTTTGATTTTAAGCCTGAAATGAAATCATGCGGCCTTTGTAGCATTATTATTTAAGCTTTAAAAAAATGCTTATTTTACACTGAGTAGGATGAAATACTTTTTCGCCTTTCTAGGGTTTAGTTTGACTATTGGTGACATAAACGAAATTTCTTACTCCTGTCTAAAAAATATTTTTAGTAGATTCTTGATTTTGAATTTCCTATTGCCAATAAAATGATGGCAAAACAAAGTTTGCTTGCTTCCATATTTTATTTTTATTTAATGCATGTCAAAATGAATACGAATTTTAAAAATGTATTTCTTGATGTTTTGGCATCTCTATCTGCATTTCGTTGCAGCTAAACAATACTTTAGGTCATAGGCACTCAAAATTTCACGTTTTGGTGACACACGTATACTTCGTACAAAGTATGTGTGATGTTGTGTGTTTGGCTGTTTCGTCAGCTACTTCGGACAAAGTGTGTTTGATGATGATGACTCGAACTGCAAAAAGAACAACAAACACACATAAAAAGCAGAAAGAACATACACATGCACACAAAAGCGCTCAGTCACGTTTGGTGGGCTCTGCTTTAGGTCTAACCAATTAACGGGTCTAACCAATTAACGGTTAACCGATTAGCAGTTAACCGATTGAATACCCTAGTATCTAGTCATAAATATGTTTTTAAACTTTAAATTGCTTGAAATTTTCTTACTTTATTAACCCCCGACTAAAAATGGGGTGTTATAAGTTTGTAGTGTGTGTCTGTGCATCTGTGTATCTGTGTGTCTGTCCGTGTCCACGTACAGCCGAAACCGCTGGAACGATTTTAATTTAGTTCTGTTTGAAAGGTGACTTGATCAAAAAGGTTCTTCACTATGTTCGAAGAAAATCAGTTCAGCCGCTTTGAAGATATCACATCTTTTCTAGATATATCGAGGGTTTTTCAAATTTTTAATTTTTATTATTTTTATGAAATAAACTTTTTGATGTTTATTTAAAATTTATATAAATGGGGCTTCATGAAACAAGTCTCGCAAGTTTACCCAATTGCACAAATGGCAATTTTAAGAGTTCTCATGAAAACCCTTACTAATTTAGGATTATTAAAACAAAAATCCTTTTCATGTTAGTAGCATTAACTTTTTTTTAGCCATAGTGTTTACTGTTTAATTACTTTTCAAAAACTACACAAGTTCATTCATATATATTGATTATATTAAGAAAATGTAATGAAGCATATTATTTATTCAATAAATATGGGAAATTTTTGCCAATTAAATTAATGAAAAAAAAACTCACTTAACAATGTGTGTGTTGTGTTTTTATTAAAAATTTATACGGTTGGACTGAAAAAATGTATTGAGTTTACAATTTAAATCACAACAATAATAATCAAGCTTAATTGCCAGAGAGAATAAAAATTTAAATATAATTATGTATGTATGTATGTGTGTTTTGCTCGAAAATGTTGAATTATTCATTACAACTACATTTAAAATATTGTTTACCTTAATAAAAAAGGATAATCCACTTAAATGTAAAGCATGAAATTTGTTGCTGCTATTAAATTTTAGTATTTTATGACAGCTTGAAGTGTAACATAAATACAAACAGGAGCTTATTTTTCTCTAAGTTTTAATTTTCTGAATTTTATACATGTATGATTGCTTCTCAAAATAATGTAATCAGGATATGTTTAAGCAGCATTCATTGTACATAAAACCGAGGATATTATTATTGACATTGATCTTTTAAAATGCAAAGCAATAAAAATTAATAAGAATCAAAGCACACAAACAAGAGGTTACAAAAGAGATTTTTTTAATTAAAATCTCAAAGAGCAAAGCGACCGCAGTGGATATGAATTTGATTTGATGTTTGTCATAACACCACATTCGCATGAAAATAAAACCGAAAACATATTTGACCAACAAAAAGATAAAATTTCCTAGAAGTGAAACAATAATGTAAAAATTAATAATAAAAATTAAAAACCTTTGTCTTTGTAAGCTAACTAAGGCTTTAAAATATAACAAAAATTAACTGACTGTTCCAGGATGTCACTCATTTTCTTTCTTACACATTTTAAACGACAAACAGCTCTTTTGCGTTCCACTAAAAGCCTTTAGTGTGACAAGAAACTGAGGGCCAGCGATAAGAAATGTGTGGCCCAGAAAAAAATTGTTTCAGTCATTTCAACGAACTCAAGTGTTAAAAACAGACACTTGTATTTTTCTTGCCGACTAACACAAAATTTTTTTTTTTAAAGAAGTTATTAAAATACACATCCACATCGCAAAAGTATAAAATTCAACTCAAACAATGGACAACCAACAACTAAAAACTAATGTTAGAGTAATCGCTTTTTAAAATTAAATTCAAGAAATAAAATAATAGTTGAAACGTATTAAGTTGTTGTTTTATTTTCTTAAAATTTTATAATGAAAATTCAAAGGGAGTTTAATTGGGAAAAAGTTTGAACAGAATTTTTATTTCCAGTATATTCAAAGTATATTTTACTTTATGCCCTAATTCTGTTCGACGATTCTAATGTCTTGTCTATGGACGAAAAAAAGCCGCACTTGTGATTCTTTAAAACATATATTATTTATTGTCTATGCTAGATGGTTCGGGTATTTGCTTTATGATTTTGATCCAAACATTATATCCAACACATATTTTATTCGTATATTTTTCAAATTATTGTACAATAATTTAATTTAATTTTTTATGTTTTAAAAACTTGCCAATAATATTTTTATTTTTCATTATCAAAGACAACAACCATTTTTGAAGAAAATAATTTAGAAAATTCAAAAACAAGAACTCAAAAGTATTTTCAAACAAAAACGTCCTAAAGCTTCTTACTGAATTAGGGCATTAATCTCGTCATGGGCTAAACAGTAAAGGTGTTTGCTTAAAAATATGTGAAAATATGTTAGACTCCTGCAAAATTATTGATTTATTTATTATTGTATAAGTTTAATAGAAATATGCAACAAATGAAGACTTTTGTCAAAACATACGGACTGGGCAGTATAGCTTCGATTGTACTAGCAAAGGGTAGTAAGTAAAACTCTATACTTAGTTCGGCGATTTTGGTGACCAAGTTTTTTAATGGCCTCCAATGATTTTGAAAATCAGTGCGGTCTCAAAAAACAGTGTCATCAGTTTTTTATAATAGCACTTAAGGTGGTGTTGGCTGAAGGGGTTAGCACTTTGGCAAATTTTGCTAACAAAAAATCAGGAATCAGTGGAAATTATTCTGAAAAAAGTACAAAAAAAATATTTTTCCTTCATTTTTGCAAAAAATAATGCCAAATAAAGTTTATAGCTATTAGCAAGTCTAAATTAGCTGCTGGCCAAAAGCTGAAGACACCATATCTTGACGGAGCACTGATTTTAGAAAACTTTGGAGGCCCGTAAAAAAATTTCACCAAAATCGGAAAAGTGATTAAAGGGTTTTACTACCCTTTGGTATAGTTATTGAACCTATTGGACAGTTTAGTCCATATGTTTTCCCAAATTCTTCATTTGTTGCAGTGTAATCATATATAAAATTTAGTTTATTAATTTAAAACAAAAACTAAACTCTCTGTTGTATAGTGGTTGGTGTTGTATGATAGTGGTACAATAGATCTTATTAAGAGCATTGCTCGCTGGGGTTGTTCCTGATTGAGATGCTTAACGGATTGTGCTCCTAAAAGCATGCTTTAATTTTTTGAATGATTTACCTATAGATCAAAGTCAGTATTAGTGATAATATCCCTACAAGCAAAGTAATACGAAAGTGATTCGAAATCATATTGCTTTGAAGAAAAATATTCATATTCATATTTGTATTGCGGAAGTTTCCCCCTTCAGGAGATATTTTGTGGCCAGGGCGATACTGCGATGATATACGAATGCAATACTTCTTGAAGATAAAACTGTGATATTGATAGATCATCATATAATTGAATTATTTAAGATACTGCCATATTATCTTTAGGAAGATAAGTTATTTATAATTTATTATATTTATTTTATTTATCCCCTAAACTAAAATGTTAAGATTTTGCCAAATTATCTGAAGGAAGAAAAACATAGTATATCGTAAAGTCATGCCTAAATTAAAACTACCATCAATTTAAATTTAAAGCTACTTTTCATGGTCAACTAAATTCAATTTATTATCACAGGAGTCATCATATGTTTAGTATGAAAAGGAATTTCCTGAGCTAATGTTTTGAAAATGTTCTGTTTGTTTTTATTTTAAATTAAAGATTTTTTTATTTTCTAGTTAAAAACATATTAATATTATAAATTTATTGCGCATGTAATAAAACCCTAGTGTGAACAAAATGCAACATTTTCAAAGCATAAAATACCTTGTTGAGGGATAAAATAAATAGTCAATATATTTTGAACTTTTTGTTCAAAAAGTTGCACAAAAAAGGAAAATATTTTATTATCAAAAAAGTATTGTTTTGATGATTTTCTTCTAAATGATAAAAATAAGATATTGTATGTATGTATATCTTCTGGATAAAATATATTAAAAAAATTTTTTTTTCTTCCGTGCGTATGTTAATTACGTGAAAATAAGAGCATAACGAAGTGCCCACGAGCGGCATTTTGCTTGTCTCTGTTACAGATGAAATTTATTTGCTGGTGGTTAAGCATTGTATATATGCATTTCATTGTTGCTTTAACGAATGGAAACTAGACAGTGCTTAATCACCAGCAAACAAATTTCACATATCGATGGCTTAATATAAAAAGGGCGTATCTCAATTTTATCGAAATAGCATTTTTAACGTTTTGTGGGACACAACGTATAATTCCATCCTTCTTGAAGATCTTAGTACGTTACAGTTCAAAACCCTCCTCCTATAATATATCGAAAATTCGAGTTCCGCCTTTTTTATATTAAGCCATCGATATAATAATAAGGATTTACTTATAGTTTTTTTTTTTTGTTCACATATAAAATTGTTGGTCTTAACATAACACAAGATGTTAATTTTTTTTTTTCGCAAGCTAATTTAAAATGCGTTAAGTCTAACCAGCTTATGCAAAAACGATGGTTAAACTTAAAGTGGGTTTAAGAAACGGTTTTAGCGCTTTCATAAGGTGGATATATTTTTAAATTCCAATGCAATGCTCCCGAGTCAGTAAAATATTCTTTATTTTTATTTTAAATTTTTTTATATAATATAAATTCTAAAACTAATTTCATATTTGTTAAGGTTAACATCTATTATGTTCAGCGTGGTGTAAAAATATTATGAAAATGCTTTAGAAAATGCCTTTTATACATATTTTATACGTTTGACCACCTCGTTTGAAATGGTTTATGAAAAAAAATTTTGGTTTTCGCGTTATGCCTTTTGACTAAAAAGATTAAATAAATTGCACACGGGCTGATGTACATATTTTTACACAAAAAGGAAAAAGAATATTTTATATAAATATTTCATAAAGTGTTATGAGTTATTCAACAAGATCAAAATGTAAAGCCTTCACAAATTTTAAATATTTTATTATAATTTTAGTTTAAAGTTTTTTTAACCCACTAATTTATTGAAATATTTTATTACATTTAAAAGAAAGAAGTATGTGATCAAAATTTATAAAGGGTTTTCATGAGAACTCTTAAAATTCGCCATTTGTGCAATTGTGCAAATATACGAGACTTGTTTCATGAAGCCCCATTAACTTTTTAAGTCAATTTGAATGAAATAACACAAGAAAATTTCAAGCAGTTTTTAATATACAGGGGTGTCATAGAAACCAATCTAATCGGAATTGGATGACAAACCGACTAAAAAATACTTTGGTATCATGAAATCCAATGTTGTCCGATTTTTGTTCAAACTATATCTAGTGTCGGTTTTAGGTGTCATAGAAACCAATATTATCGCTTTGTTTTTGGATATAAACCAAGCAGCTTACAGCTGTCTGTTTTTTATTGCAAATAAATATTTATTCATATTTATATATTTCTATAAAAATATAAAAGTATATGTGTGTGTCCACAAATGCCTAAAGGAAATAAAAAAAAAACCAAGAAGTTGTTATTTCCAAAATGCACAATTGCACAGCTTAAGTTAAAAAGTGAAAATTATTGGGACTAATTTAACAGGTTTGTGTTAATAAATTCCCATTCAATTTTTGACAATTTATTTACGAGAGTGTAAAAATTCATAATTGCACAGTTTGCGAGGCCTTTGGGCATTCTCATGAAAACCCTTATTATATAAACGAATCAATTTAAATTGGAAAAAGTTTAAGGCATGCTCATTAGTTTCCATTTAATTATATTTATTTAGAAAGTGGGATTCAGTGCATTTTTTTGTAAATAAATATTGCATCTTCTAGTATATTTCAAAACTATATGATTTCGATTTCTCCCACTTATTTTATATAATATTAACGAAGTAAAAAAGAGCTTCAGTGGTGTCAATAAGATTCTGAATTTGTGATCCGGAAGTAGTGCAAATTTATATAATTTCTAATGATTTTTTTATAAAGTTGTCATTGCAAGAAGTTTTCTTTTTTTTTTTTTTTTGATACATATTCAGTGATTATGACTTATGAGTTCTATGTTCTTTTTCTTTATTTTTTAAATTTATTTCAACAAATTAATGTATCTTTTGCGCTTCATTTACCTTTATAAAATTATGTAAACAGAGCTCATAAACTTTTACATTCCATTACCAAAAAAGTAGATGAACATGGCTAATGAAAAGAAAGTCGTATAATTAAGTCAACAGTTTGCCAAAAAAGAAAAGGAAGACCGTTTTGGGTCACTTATAAACTCAGTAAATTATATCCTTTTGTAATAAATAATAAAATTAATACAATTAATTTCCTAAGTTTGACCTAATTATTCTTTTGAAAAATCAGGTTAGATACATAGCTAGACCCTAAACACTGCAAGGATTGCAGTAAATATTATACTTTTATCACATAATTAACTTATCAAAAAAATAGTTCGGCAAACCTTAATCCCAAACATTAGTCATATAGATACTAGTTATATTGCAATATATGTATAATACTTGTATAAACTAAACGCCCCAGGGTCATAGGACTCAACTCTTTTTAATAAAAATCTTTTTACTTTCAATGTGTGACAGTTAAACAAAACAACAACTAACAATTTAAACTTTTTTATGATGGACAAGTTACAAAGGAATTCTATACAAATTTTTGTATGGTCAAACAATGATATTGAAAAAGCTTCTCAGAAAAACTTCACATGTATCTTTATACCTTTTTTTTTCTTCTCATTTTTTATGAGAAAAAAAAATTTTATTTGTTTTATTTTTTCAGTTGTAGGAAAATTGTGCGTGAGTGTATTGGTGTTTCTATAGAGCAAACTTATATAATATTGTATATAAATAAAAAATATATAAGGCCTCTTTAGATTTGATAAAATAAAACTGCAACTAGCTTGAGAGACTGACTTCCGGTCAGACTGGCCTTAAATTTGTTAGGCTTGTCTTTAATACAAGATTTATGTAACTTTAACATAAGTATTCTATACTCCTAAGCGTTGTATTTAAAGAAATAGCATACCCCAATTTACAGTCTAATGCAAATGGTCTTGCATCCGTAGCCTTTTCAAAATGATATAGTATATTGGCACTCACTACTAAGAAGTATTAAGTGGTGAGTATCAATATACTAACCATTTTGCACATGTTACGATGCAAAACCATTTGCACAAGTTTGTGAATTGGGCTTATTGTATATCTGAATATATCTGAAACATATTTGATTTAAAGATTTTAAATTTATCTACAAACTGTTAATTTTCGGATTCAACATCGAAGAGTAGGTAGGTTCTTTGATGGGAAACAATTATTACATTTTTTTTTTTTGAGAATTGAAGACGTGACCTCATAAATCATTTAGTTTATTTTATAATAATTAGTCCTCGAAACTCCTCCTGTTCCTGGGCTGCTTTCTAATACGTTTTTGCAACTCTCTCTCTCTCTCTCTCTGTGACCGTAATTTTTATCTGACCTCTTTATACTATCAATCGGCTTCCGTTCTATTATCACTACATTTTTATACCCTTTACCAACAAAAATGGTAAAAGGGTATATATAGGTTTGTCATTCCGTTTGTAATTTCTATAAAGCAAGCCACAGACCTTGCGACTGTTGGTACAACATGAGCAAGTTGTGTACTAGATTGTAAAGTGTGTGGGGTCGTCGTATGAAGTTGTGTATCGGTTGTACGAAATATTAAAAAGATTTGATTTTTTGGCAAGTTGTATAGACAGGTTGTAAAATTTAGGAGTGTGTTGTACAACTTCATTTCATTTTGTTCTTATTTTCGTTGTGGTCATATGAAAAACATCGCGCTCGAATTCAAATTTGCGTATAAAATGGAGAATTCAACAGAAATAAGTGATTTTATATAATTGTATGAGTTTGCGCGGAAGAATTGCTTTTGTATATGCATCGGAACTTTTGACAAAAGGTCATTGAATAATTCGTCTGACACCCAGGTGTAATTTTTATAGTCCAGTGGCTCACTTTCTTTTAATATTTCCAAAAGTTTGTTATTAGAATACGTTTTTTTTATATAAATCACTCCTTTAAGCAAATTATTTTTTGCTGTCCTTTTTTACGTTCTTCTTCTTATTTTGTCACCAAAAAAAACCATCCATTACAATACGCGACATAACACCCGATGTCATGTTTACTCCAAAAAAAAATTAAGAAATGAAGTTGTACTCTAATGTTGTACACGTTGTTGTAAAGTTTGTGGGCAAAACACACAACTTGTTAATCCAACGTGTTGTACCAACGGTCGCAAGGTATATGGCTTGCATAATATCAATAAGCGACCCATAAAATATATATATTCTGGATCCCTATGCATAGGGAAGACGAATAAGCGATGTCCGTCTGTCCGTCTGTCCGTCTGTCTGTACGTGAAATCGGTTTTCCGAAGCTTCCAGAAGAGCTAGAGACTTCGTTCTTGGACTGGTGTGTTAGAAATTTTCCAAAATAGATTGGTATTGAAATTCAGCAAAATCGGGCAGACGATTGCAGAGCTGGAAAACTTAAACTATATTTTGCCATATAAAAGTAACTACCGAAAACAAATTTTTATTTTTTTTTAATAAATGAACATATTTTACATTTCAGTACGACTAAAATTGGAATTTTAAATTAAAACAATATAAAAAAATTAAAAAGTCGTTTCCAGGGTTGGAAAACTTTAACTTTTTGTGTTATGTAAAATTAACTATGTCTAAAACTATATTAGTATTTGCTCGAGAACCGTAAGAGCTACAGACCTGAAATTTGGACACAGTGTGTAGACCTTTGGCCGCTACAACAACAAATACATGAGAATTGGAAATTAAAAGGTGTTCCAAAACGAGCAACGAAAAATGTTAAAATTGCATGTAATATACATACAATTGTATGTATATACACTTGAAATATGTAAGGCTAGTGTATTTTTATACAGACTACAAAAATTAACACTAAAATTTCAAAAAATTTAAATTAAAGGGTGTTCCATCAGTTAATACAATTTTGACTATGCAATTTTGACAACTTGCTGTATCTTGGAAACCGTAAGAGCAAAACTCTTGAAATTTTCAAAAACGGTAAAACTAAAAAATCAAAAAATTATAAAATCGCCAAACCGAAAAAAATCGCCAAAAACAAAAAAAAATCGCCAAAGCGAATAAAAGCACCAAATTACAAAAAAAATGTCTAAGACTAAAATAAATGGCGAATAACCGGAAAAATTGCTAAAATGAAAAAAAATCGCCAAAATGAAAAAAAATCGCCAAAACGAAAAAAACCCCACAAAAACAGAAAAAAATCCAAAATGAAAAAAAAGCACCAAAAACAGAAAAAAATCGCCAAAATGAAAAAAAACCCCAAAACAGGAAAAAATTGCCAAAATGAAAAAAATCGCCAAAATGAAAAAAAATCTCCAAAATGAAAAAAAGCGCCAAAAACAGAAAAAAAATCGCCAAAATGAAAAAAAAAACGCCAAAATGAAAAAAAGTCGCCAAATTGAAAAAAAACTCCAAAATGAAAATAAACCCCCAAAAACAGAAAAAAATCGCCAAAATTAAAAAAAATCGCCAAAACAGAAAAAAATCGCCAAGATGAAAAAAAAAATCGCCAGAATGAAAAAACCCCCAAAATAGGAAAAAATCGCCAAAATGGAAAAAGAATCGCCAAAATGAAAAAAATCTTCAAAATGAAAATAAGCCCCAAAAACAGAAAAAATCGCCAAAATGAAAAAAACCGAGAAAAACAGAAAAAATCGCCAAAATGAGAAAAAAGCGACAAAACTGAATAAATCGTTTAAACTGAAAAAAACTTCAAAAAAGCCACATTAAAAAGTGCTCAGAACCGAATGTATGGAACCCTTCGTGCGCGAGTCAAAGTCGCACTTTACTGAATTTTTTAATATTAAAGGAATTAAATGAAACTAAGTTTTTTCTTATTTCGTTTTGGTACAAGGAATTAGAAAAATCCTAAATTATGATTCCAGGGTTGGAAAACTTACACTTTTTGTGTTATGTAAAATTAAATAGGTCTAAAAATTTTTTTTCTTTTTCTTTATAAATTGAATATATATATTTATGCTTCTGAAAGAAAAGTTTGGCGTATAAAATTTGAAAAATGAAAATTACAGCTCCAAAGATGGAAACTTTAAAAAAATTATAAATTTTTTCACAAAACAAATATGTATGTATGTGTCTGTATACTATATATATATGTACGTACGTTGGTAAAGGGTATATAAGATTCGGCACAGCCGAATATAGCACTCTTACTTGTTTTAATTATATTTGCTCCATTCACAATCTCTTGTGTAAGTCGTAGTTAGTACATGAATTGTTGGTAATTTCCATAAAAATATTCTTTATAAATAAATGTTTACACAGAAAATATCAACAACATTTGTACGAACTACGACTCCCACAATAGTTTGTGAATTGAGCAATTGTACTCGTATGTTAATTTAATTTAGTCGTTGTGTGGCTCCTAATTTTTTTTTTTTGTTTTTTTAATAATACTCGTATTAATTGATTAATCTAACAATATTTTGGCGATAACATTTTTATTGATTTTTAAATATAATTGAATGAAAATAATAATAAATATTGTTGTGATCCTTTAAGACAGTTATTATTTGTTGTCTATGCTAGAAGGTTCGTGTATTTGCTTTATGATTTTGTTCCAAACCTTATAGCCAACAAATATTTTTTCATATACTTTTCAAACTATTGTATAATATTTTAATTGAATTTTAATGTTTTAAAAACATGGCAATAATATTTTTGTTTTTGATTATCAAAGACCACAACAATTTTTGAAGAAAATAATTCAGAGAATTTCAAAACAAGAACTCAAAAGTATTTTGAAACAAAAGAGTACTAAATCTTCTTTACTGAATTAGGGCATTAAAGTTCTTTCGGGTAAAAAAAAGCATCCTTTAGAATACTTTTGTGGAAATAATTTCTACCATTTTTTTTTACTTTAACCAAAGAGCTAACAATACCGAATTAAAAAAAATTTAATTTGTATCTGTTTCAAAAGTTTTAGCTTTAAGTTTAGTGCGGCTAATTATTCCAGCTAAATTAGTAGATTTGAAAGTTTCTATTTATACTACTAATATCCCATATGGATGGTGTTTTGCTTCTTCAACTTTAACTGAAATTGTAGTAATTATGAATTTTTAATTTTAATAAAAAAAGTTTGTAGCTTGTATATAAATATATTAAAGCAATTAAATACTCTTTTCATTAAAATTTTAACTGTTTTTTTTTTCTATTTTATTAAAACCTATATTTTGTATGCGAATATTTAAAGAAAAAAAATCGAAATTGTTATGAATACAATTAATATCAATCTGCCTAATAAAAATTGAATAACAAAAAAATTGAATAAAAAGCAAATAAATATGATAAAAAAATTTTGTATATAAAAGGTTTTTATAAACTTTATATAAGTTTTAAAAAAATACATGTCTGCTTTTTTGACCAACTATTAAATTTTTCTGGACTATTAAGCTTTTATGGACTATTAAATATTATTTAGCAAAAAATAAATAAAGTGGTATAAATAAACATTGTAATAATTGTTTCAACAACACTATAAATACTTACTTACATACAATGTGTTAATACATACATGTAATTAAATAATTTATATTTTATATACATACATATGTATTTGAAAAATGTTAATGCACATGAGAAACAATATCGAGCCTTATTTACGAGAAGGAGAAGGGTTTTTTATAATATTAAAATATCTTTAACAGATTTAGATATTATATTATATTATCGGTGACGATAAAATATATTATTATAGTATCGACAGCCTGCTCAAAGGGTACAGGCAGCAGCTATTTGAGGACTTGCTTTCGTTCTAATATTTAATTATGATTTTGACTGTTGTTACAAGGTCGACACTAGAGATGGGCCACACTGTGATTTTTTATAATGTTGTTCCTTGTGAATATGATTTATAAATCGCTGTTCTTTTAAACTGTGACTGTGATCACAGCTTAGCAGTATCTTGTTTCTAGCAGTTGTGTTATTTTGAGAAAATCTTATAAGAAGAGCAGCAGTGAAATTAAACAGTGACTTTGACCACGGTTTAAAACATTTGAGCTCTTCTGCTTTAAAAGTATTTATTAGTATTGTAATTAATAAATGCTAATATGACGACCGACAAGAACAAACACTTAGCAATCAACCCCATCCAAATATTGAGAATTGTCGTATAAGAGGCAGAGAGGCAATACAATTGCAAATACAAAAATGTAAGAGCTGTAAAAATTGAAGAGCTCGACAAAAGCTTAAAAACTAATGCGGCAGCTTTATTTACTGTAAAGCAAGCATACAATAACATTCACAATTTTTATGAAAAAACTATATTTCCAAAACATGTTACTTGATAAATTCAGTCACAATTCCCAGCAAAAAATTGTGCTTCGCTGGAAGCATCTATATGAGTGCATATGTTGGGAGGCAAGCGCTTACCAGATGCATGGGATTCCTCGCGTAGAAGCTCTGCCACGTCGATCTAAAATGTGATTTCATGCCTGCCGCAGTGACCTGAATTCAGCAAAAATATTCGACTACCTGGAAGCATGTCTTTATCAGGATTCGATCCCAGGATTTCCGTATGTTAGGCTAGAACACTACCCACTGAACTACCGAAGCACATATTTATTTTTGTACACAATTCAATTAAAAAATGAAAAATTAAAACTCGAAGTAAAAATTTCACTCGCATCCAAATTTGTATACAGGTAAGCGAGAGCGGATGATCTATAAAAAAACTTTGTTTGAGTATAAACAGCCGACTGATGTCGTAGTGTTTGTGTTAAATTTCGTCATTCGCTTACGTTATTGCATCCTCGTAAGGCAGAACGGATGCACTGTGTGCTTTTCCGCGCTTCCGAAGCGCTTATTTTTGTGTTATATTAAAATACACCACAAAAACACAAAAGAAGCTATAAAAATGCAACAGAGACTTCTATTTCTCGATTTTTTTTTTTTTTTGTTGTTATACGTGATTTTTCAATCGCTGTGAAAAAGTAAAAGATTTCGAAATATGATCTGCTTTCTGGGAATCCCTGCAGGATTTGCCTCTGGCACTCGTTTTCAAAACTTTAACTTCTTTAATTGTTTAATGTTTGATATCTTTTCATGTTACATTTTTCCCTCAAATGACTTTGAACTAATTGCTTTGCTTGTGAAACATTTAAGCTTTCATTTTCAATTCGTTTACTAATCTATAAAACCCAATATTGAAGCTATATCGTTCTTAAAGTCTTTGTTTATATTTACTATTCTTTTCACTTTTATTTTGTTTTCTTGCAACTTTGCTTTCTCATATTTTTTCTTAAAAACAAAATGTTAAAACTTTATTATTTTTTATGCTAGTGGCATAGTTTTTTTTTTTTTTTGTTACTTTTATTTTTGCTTTTAGTTCCATGAAACTTCCTATATTGTATTCCACTCCAATTATATTTTTTGGTCTTATTGATGATGTAGCTGCATGCAGGCATTTTGTTTAAGCTTAGCAGCACTTTGCAAGTGTATTCTGCCTTCAAACTCTATAAGAATAAGTTAGAAAAAAAAGAAAGTATTTTTCCTTCCGGTTATAAACGTTTAATGTTTGTCTGCGTATAATTGAACGAAATATGGGTGCAAGAGATTGCAGTCAATTGAAAACAGTAGTGAAGAGAAAAATTATCTAGTCAGATATTTCAATTCTAAAAAAAAAACTAAAAGAAATTTTTAAATTATATTGAGTAAGGATATTTTTTGATAAAACTTTTCCTTTTTAGTAAAGACCTGATACCCATAAAATTTCACGCAATTATGTAAGTTAAACAAATTTACGAAATAAGACATTTCAATTATACTAAATTCATGTTGTTTCAATGTGAAATAACTTGGATTCAATAAACTTCATTATGTTTTCAGTGTAAATTTCACTTTATTTCAACTGTAAATAACCTTGATTTAATATGATTTGAATTTTAATTCAACAGTAGTGGAATATTAAATCAATATGTAATAAAGTTATTTCAAAAGGAAAAAAAATTCTTTGAAGGTTACTATAAATCATGTTGATTTCACATGAAACACATATCACATCATAACCGCATAAAAAAGCTTAAGCGACACAGTTTTCGAACTAATTTTTAATTTTAATTTAATTTAATTAATTTTTAATGAACTAAAAAATTATTTTTAATTTTAGTTAATTTTATGTTAAATTTTTTATCAAAATCGAAAATTTGCGATCGTAAGTAATTTATTTTTGTCAAAAAAACAAAAAAAAAATTAGGGATAAAAAATGTGTCGCTTAGGCTTTTTTTGACGATTATGGCTTGATATGAAGCAAAATCATTGCTCTAAAATATAAAGTTAAGCTTATTTTCGTAGATATCCCTATGTAATGATGCTTCGCTGTCAAAGGAAAAAGTTTTAAAATCCGTATACAATATATTATTTAATTTATTGTAACATATTATACAAAGTAAATTTGCATAATATGGTGTTGCACAATTTTTGGCGGCATAACTAGACCATATGCTCAAGATGTGCTTAACAGTATTTTAAGAAAGTTTTGTAAGTGAAGCTAATTAAAAATAAAAGGGTCCGCCTGATAACTTTTTTTTTTTTAAATGCTATGCAAAACATCGAGTGTAGCTTCGGCAGTGTCACACGTAGCGCCGTTCTGTTGAAACCAAATGTTGCCAATATCGTCCTCTTCAATTTTTGTGAACAAAAATTTTTTCAACATGGCCCGATAACGATCGCCATTGACTGTAACGGCCACTCCTTGCTCATTTTCGAAAAATGGCCCAATTATGCCTCTGGACCAAAATCCGCACCAAACAGTGACTCGTTTTGGGTGCGTCGGCTTTTCAATGTATGCGTGCGGGTTTTCTGTGCCCCTAATGCGACAATTTTGCTTCTTTACATACCCGCCAAGATCAAAATTAGCTTCATCTGAAAAGATGATTTTTTTGGCAAAATCAGCATCTTCTGTAAGTCGATATTTCCCAGCATTGTTCAAGCGTATACACAACCATGTTCGTTCAGCGGAAGTATAAAACTAATTATCTGTAAGTGTTACCATTCACGAAATAAGCACTAGTTGAAAAAAAAAGTTAGATGGCGGACCCTTTAGTTACAATTTGCTTATAATTTTTAAATTATTATGAAATAATATAAAACGTTCTGAGTTACTATGCGTTCCTTGGTTAAAAGACTGTGAAGTATGTATTAAACTTTTTTGTAATTTTGTCTTTGTTTCTCATATCGAACCATAACCGCCAAAAAAGCTTCGCCGACACATTTTTTGGACCTCGTTTTTTTTTGCTTAAGATTTTTCGGCGCTTATGGCACGGGATTCACCTTAAATTTAAAGTTTCCTGTTTTTAATTTACCCTAAAGTATATTAAATTTCCTCTGCATATTTAAAGTCCCACGGTATACTGCACATACACTCACACTCGCACATACGCCACATACACACGCACCCAAGCACACACTCTTTGACTGCAATGCTATAGAGTGCAGTGCTGTCATTTCTGTATATACAATAAACGATATTGAAGTGTAATTTATAGTCTTGTATAGACAGCTGAGAAAAGGGATTACAAAAAAGATACATAAAAAAAGATACAAAAAAATATATAAAAACCAAATAATACCAACATCTTTTACTTAAATTGCTTAAGGAAAAGATTAAATGCCTTGTTCTATTCAACCAAAAATTAAAAGTTTTTGCATGTATCCTCCCTTAAAAGCATACAAAATAAATGATTTTATCTCTAATTTAGATTTTGGGATATTAAGCAATAGTATGAAAAAAAGGAAACTTTGTAACCAACAGAAAGCTGCTTAAATTTTCGGGGTATATAAATTAGTTTTGCGTGCTTAGATAGATTTTTAAGAGCCGACAAACTGAAATATCTAAAAAAAAATTAACAAGTTTAAAGAAGGATAACATAAAATAAATAAAGCCTCAAGGATATTTGATTTTTTTTTTTTGTGTGGTTTTTGATTTTCAATGTTATAATGATTTTTGACAAATGCTCTCAAAGCACATCAAATATTATATTAAGCTTTAAACATTTGTTTTTTTTTTTGTAAATGTTGAGACTGTATAACAAAAGTAAAAATAATTCTTACCAATACCTTATTAAGACATAAGCTGAAGTATGAAGCAATTTTCTTGTCTAAAGATAATATTAAGGAATCGAAAATAAAAAAAATAATAAGAAAAAGAGAAAAGAAGCGAGAAAATAGTCATCAAAAGCTGCTAAACACTAGCCAAGGGTCAGTAATAAATCTTTTTGTCTGGCATGTTGTGTAACTTAAAGTAAATGTTCCACTAAAGCCCTACACACACACTGTGCAAGGAATTAAGGCATTTATGTTTATCACAAAGTTATCGAATGGTCTCTACCTTGTTACATTAAAGAAAAAAAGAAAAATAAGATAAAAAGGAAACAAAAACATATAACACTCTGCCCCTTGCGCTGTGCCCAACCAACTTTCTTTTTCCATTACTGCTGCTTTAAGTTGAGACTTTGGGCACTTTAGATATTAAGTTTCATATAAAGAACTAAAAATGCTAATGAAATGGTTGCTAGTATTTTCTTTTCTCTGGCCAGCCTTGTGTTTATTATTGTTATTATGCACCAAACATATAGAAAAGCTAAGGACTAACTAAGATGCTGTGTGATTTACTTGCTAAAACGTGTCGTCAATAATGATACAAATATAATAAGGAACTTTGAGGTGAATTTCATATTTTGTTTTAGATTTTGTACTACTTTATTTATATATTCTTGGTAGCGTAATTGATGTGAAGTTTACTTAATGGTTTAGAGATTTGTTTAATAGAGAATATATTTGACATTTAGCTTTTATTGCCTTTTTGGCCATTATGGAAGTATTAAGTGCCTACAAATTAATTTATGGCTTTAGTGATATTGATATAAATTATTTAAATAGCAATTAAACAGACATTGATTTCACTTAAAAGTTGTATTTAGTTAGACTAGCTTGATGTTAGAAAGGAAGAAAATTTTTCAAGACTTATATTCAGTAGATTTTTTTAACCACTTTTAGATGTGAAAAAATTATATCGCACACTAAATCATAAAGAGTCACAAATCAAAAAATTTCAAATGCTGAATAGTTGCAAACAACTGTTGATTCTGTAAAAATGACGCAAGTACGTGACATAAAAACAAGCATACCGGTGTTTTATATTCTTCAAGAAGACTGTATTGCAAAAGAAATTGTTGAGGTCGTTATAGATTTCTTAAATTAACTGGTTTATAAAAAAGCAAAAGCACTTTTATAATTTTGAGTTGTGACTCCTTATGATTTAGTGTGCGTTATATTGTTTTCAAGTATACATATACTAATTTCTTTCAAACGCATTTTATAAAATAAATTAGCAATTCATGTATAAACTGAAATTTGTGGCTTATTTAAAAACTCTCGCTCTCATGCACAGTTTCTGTAAAAATATCGCGTATGTGCCAGCATGCATGTGGAGCTAAATTTAACACATGAGTTAGTTTCTGTATTTCAATATCAGTTTATATTTATTATTATATTTAAATTTAAGCAGACAAAATACTGTAAAAACAAAAATCCCATATTTACTTAAGCGAAATCCTCACCCTTTCTGTGCATAGCAATAATAAAATAGCGAAACAAATGCACTCAAATGAAAAATTTTTAAAACATTGCCTTAAAAAAATACTCATATATTAGAAGAGCATAAACAAAATTATGGCATTTGTGATACGAAAGTAAAATTTGCTTTACTAGTTTTTCTTAAATGAAAAAAAAGAAACTACTTTCTGCAGACAGGGAGAAATAATCTAAAAGGCATAACCAACTTATGGTACATATATATGTATCTGGGAAATAAAACGATTTATGCACAATCAAATTTACTTGTAAGGGCTGTAAAATATAAAAGAAACATCTCACAAAAAAAAATCACAATACAATTTATGATTTGAGAAAACTATTATTTTTGGAGTAGGGCCGTAAATCATGGGATAAGGAAAGAAAATATGAGTTGGAAAAATGTATATGAAATTTTACAAAATATGAGATAAAGTAGCAATAAAATTATTGGCATACAGTAAAAACTGAATATTCAAAATAAAAAAGCAAAGGAAAAGGAAGCTTTTAAAAATACTTTAGTTTACCACATTTTGTCCTTGGAAATCTAATACATTCTTCTCTTAGGCATAAATTGACATCATTTACAAGTTTAGTGTTTTAGTTAAAGAACAAATATCTTAGTTAAATGTTATTTTGAAAAGTTATTTATTAAAGATTTTGAAGCTTGGGGTATATAAAAAATCATGCGGGTGGTACCCAGTACCCTAGTGGTTAATATACTGTGGTCGATTTCACTATCACGGAGGAAATTCTAAGACTATGCTCCTCAAAATAAGTTTTTAAATAACTTGTAACATTTAATAGAAAAATATATAATAAAAATCTTTAGCTCAAATAGTATGCGTTCACTTGGCTGTTGCACGTATGGAGAACATGGATGAAAAAATTAAAAAATCGTATAGTAAAAAAGAAATCTACATGAAATTATTAAATAAAATTATTAAAAAATTTAATTTTTGTATGTGCAATTATGTTTTCTTATCATTTGCGGATTATAAAAATAATAAGGCAGCAATGAATTGTAACGTTTATATCGAAATTATATGATAAACAAACTTCCTACCGTAATGCCAATACAAAGTCTGCTACAAAAAATACGGAAAATATTTCTTTTTTTTTTTTGTTAGTTTCACAGAAGTATTGGACATTAGCTCTGAAACGTTCATACTTATTTTTATGGAGTTAAGGTTATATTTTTTCAATTCAATGGTGTTATTAAAAGAGGCATTAAAAATTATCCACTTGCAAAAAAAATACTTATAGTTAACTTTTTTTAATATTTGTCTTGATTATCATCGAAGAAGAATAACAAATATTTAGCTTTTTTAAGATATAATTATATTTGTCTTTTTTGTAAGAAAGGACTTCAGAAATTATCGGTACATGTTTTCAAAAGCGTCAGTCGTTAATTTATTTAAGATATATTAAGGTATACTTGGGGCTCTCCAAGCCGGCTTTTATTATATTTTTGTCGGGACTTACGAGACGGCCGCAGAGTGTATTTATTACTACCGCTTCTTGTATCTTTGCCATTAGGGCATCATTTGGTTGTTTTCTTTTTTACTCGGCAAATTATTTTTTGATATTCTTGCGTTTTGATTGAGAAAAAATTAATTGATTCTGTGGCAGGCTCCACCTAAATTTAATTGAAGCCGAATAATGAATTAAATAATTTTTATAAATAAGGCTGATAGAATATAGAGCCCTTAGTTTTTAGAAGTCTAGTCCAACCATGTGGTACAAGCGTATACTTAATATAAATGTTAGGAAAATTATATTAAGTATACGTCACATGTTCTAATCCGAGAACAGCAATGAGTAGTCAAAAAGTTAGTAGAGTTAAATCATGACTTATAATTTCTTGTACTTATGCGCACTCATACTTAATGCAATGCTATCTATGAATCATATTCACTCGAAAGTTTGAAGAGCGCATCGAACTCATACTTAGCAACATTTATGGTGATGTTGATTTCGACTCTCCTTAACTCAATGCATATGAACGATGCAACTCAAGTATGTTTCACAATGCGAGTGAAATATTAAAGTTCTAATTATGAGGTTATGTGTATCTCTGTTGCTTTTTTTTTCTTTTATGCAGGAAGTGAAAAGCAACCTTATTTACTACTATTGTATACTACTTGCAAACTGTTTAATAACTAAACTTTTAAATAAACATGCATGCATTAGTCCCTCAACTAATGTATGTACGCTGAATCAATGTGAGTAGTATAAGTATTTTCCTCAAATTAGAAATCAAACTGAGATCATTTATGAGTGTGAGTGTGGTATGAATATGATGTCGACGTCTCAAGCTATACTTATAAATCAATGTCAATGTGAGTATGCACGTAAATGAGAGTAGTTGAGTTTAAATGATGTCTACGTATATTTATAATTTCAAGAGTCTGTATGAATAGCGAAAAAATGATTCATTGTCAATTACTGGTTTTTATACAGGAACATATTGCGACACACGATATCGAAAGAAATTTTAAAATGATTCAATGGAGTTGATATCGCTCATTTACACAAACAACGACATAACTCAAAAAATTAAATTGAATTTTTGAGTTAATGATGAAGAATGAATCCTCATATCTTTCATCATATTGTGTATACATTTCATATAAATATCTTGTTTACTCAGCTCTTGAAAATCAAAATTAAGTTTGATTTTTTCATTAAGTTGTGTTTAAATTGTAAACTTGAAAACTCGTTTTCTGGAAAAGAAGTTTTTGAGCTTTTGCGTTGTTTGAATAAAGCAATATATATATATACATATGTATATATATATATATATATATGTATATATATATATATATATATATATATATATATATATATATATATATCGCTTTAACATGAAATGAATTGTTTAATATTTGTAAATCCTTCATAAGGTTTTAACAAAACAATTTTATAACGCAGTGCTGTGCCATTTGTCCTCAGACTATTTACAGTGGACTTATGCCCGTTATTTCTACAAACAGGTAATTTACCTAAGGTTTTTACCTACAAATTTTCCTTATAAAGTTTAACTTACACGATAGATATCTGTACATTAATAGATATATATGGCTAGATATCCCGGGCAGTAAAGTGCCATAATGGCTTTGTGCCGCAAACTCGAAAGCATGTAGACAAAGTAATTGTTGAATTGCACAGCACGATGCAAAATATGTTGCAAGAAGATTGACCCTACATTACTTTGTAGATGCATGCAATGAAATTATTAGTACAGACTATGGAAATTAAAATTTTCAGGGCATAGCAGTTTCATCCCGGATCAAATGTGCTTTTGGCAAGCCTTGTAAAAGATTGGCAATATTTTTGAAGTAAACAATGGAAAAGTCCTTTTTATTCGAAACTATTTTAGGAAGACTCACATTGAAAAGGCTGATCAAATTGAATGTAAAAAACAAAATTTAAACATGTTCTTTTTCCAATCTTCATTAACATAAAAATATTTAATCATCAACTCAGGTGTTGCTTCATGGTGTAAAGCTTTTTTAAGCTTTAAAGCTATTTTTTCTTTTTAATAAAATAAATCGTTTAGACAAATTGATAATTGATTGATATCATTTTTTTACAGATATTTTTAAAGTGAATTTGTTGCCCTTGCTTTTTAAGGTCTAGATGATTTTTTATTCTTTTTTTTAGAAAGGCTTTGTAAGCGACATATAGTAAAAATTTAACTTTTTTATTGAAATTAAAATTTTATGACCCTGTCCATTGACTGTAAAATTTTATCATTAGCGATAATTTACATATTTAAATATTATTAAAAAACCTAAAAACTTTAGTTTTTGTCGCTTGCGATTAAATCGAAAATAAGCCTTGATGTTATGAAAAAAAATATTTAAAAAAAAGGCAAACAAAAAATCTTTTAAAAAAATTTTTTGTAAATTTCAATTTTTAAAATTTTTTCTTTAATCTTTGTAAGGTGCATGTGGCCCAAAGACTTTCAGTAGAATAGACACATTAATGTGTAACTGAAAGCAATTTATATCTATTTACGAGTATTTTGTTCATTCAAACCTTCTATGACTAAAACAGAGAATATTTTGCTTATATTATTTTCGTTCAACTGAAACGAAAAAAATGTGAAAAAATTTTACTCATAAGCTTTGTTTTTTATAACCAATAAAAATTTAGCAATTTTGGGGTGGTAAAAAATATAGAAATATATGTTTGTATTTGCTTACGATACATTGACCAGTTTTTTAAATAAAAGTAAATTTTTATACTTTATCTGCTGGCTTACATTTTGTTTCATTTAACCATTGTTTTCCATGAGCTCACACATAAACTCTTTTTTATTATATTTTATATTTTATGAATTTAAAAAACAATAAACTTTATCATGGTAATATTTGGTCTAAGAATTAGTGCCATACGTATTTAAGCGAGAAAAGAGAATTAAAAGGATTTTTTTTTTGCTTAAACCATGTTCAACATTAAAATTTTTTATGTGCAAGATGCTGTGTTGTGGCGCTCCTTTTGCTTTTGCTTAGCAAAAGGTTTCTTTTAATGAAAAACGAAAAGCAAAAAAAAAAAAACAACACATATTATATCCTAGATATTCATGTGCTTTAGAGCAGTGGTATAATCCAAGATGTGAAAGTAAGGTTTAACGAAATTCTATTTGAATTTTTTAAATGCTAAAATACACACACCAGTGATTGTTTTTATCAGGTATTAGACAACAAAAATTTAATTAATTTCTTATATTTAAGAAAGAAAATATAATTCTTTTCCGGGTCAAACCAATTTGCCCTTGAAACTTTTAAAAAGACTTAAAAGTATTAAAATTGACCAGGTCTATCTATTCCGAAAACGCAAAAGATTAAAAAATCAGTTGCATAAGAGAATAAATTAGGAAATCATTGTATAGAGCAATAGTAGGTAACATAACCATAGAGATATATTTCCCAGACATACGCTGAAAATCAGACGTGGATATTGTTAATGTAAACCAACTATTTCTTCGAGTATACATACATATATATTTTTTATATAAACTGTGTCCTGTTTTACTTACAAAGATGAAACAAATTAATCTAGTGAGAGTTCCAAACATTGAAACCAAACGAAGTTTCATTCAAAACAGACATGCTTTTTGCGAAATATGAATAGTATGCTTGGGAAAAAATTATTGTATGCGGAATATCCCTTATAAAAATCATATAATGTAAAAGCAGGTTGGTAAGCTTCACCAAGCTACCTCTCCATTACAAAACTACTTCTAGACGCCAAATAATTTTGCTGCTTTTCTAAGTGTGTCCTTCGAAAGGATTTTAAAAATGTCTGCTCCCGGTTTCTTGGAGCTAATATTAGAATATATATAAGAAATTTTTTACTTACCAAACAATCTGCAATTTTCTCTTCTGCTGCCTTCAATTGCCTGCTGGTATGCATTATTTTCTATAGTATTGTTGTTGTTGTTCTTGTTTTTGTTGTATATACTATATTTAACCATAAAAACTACACCAAAACAATATTGTCAACACCACCCAGTGTGAGTCCTGGCAAAGTAGGAGAGAGCGTTTTTTAAGCTTTTTAGATTAAATAACAAGTACATGTTTGCCTCTTTGGTTTTGCCATTTATTTCCACATTCATTTATTGTATTCGCAGTTGTGGTTGTAGCCACGATGTACTAGAACTAGAGTAGTTTTACCTACAATACACAAACCAAACCATTTGATTGTCTTATCACACACAGGCTTTTATTTTCTTTATGCATTTCACACCACTACACTATTGTTTAATATTTATGAAGGTGTGAAAAAAACAAACGGACAGACGGACATAAACAACAGGAAAAAACACAAACACACACCCATGAGTGTACGTAAAACAACAACAACAATATTTAACTGTAGGAATGTAACACATTCACACACATTTGGGGTACATGCATCTACACTTATGACAAAGTTAATAAACAGCTGGTGTTCTGAAAACTGTGCCTTCGTTCTTTCGCTTTGTTAGAGTATATTACACCACGGACGACTGTTGGCTTGTGTTGTTTGTTTTTCGTTATTTTCATTCTGTTTAAATAATAAAATACAACAAAGTGAAAGTGTCAAAGTGCACTAAGCAAAGTTACTGGAAGATAAACATTTCTGTCACTCCAAGTACAAGAAGGTTGTATTGAAGGTGTTTGAAACATAATACAGGTTGTAAAGTTAACAATATTTGGGGCGAGAAAAGAAAATAAAAATAATATTTAAAAATAAATTACATTATAATTATATTATATACTTAAAACTTTTTTCCTTAGTTATTCATAATAATAATAATAATGAATGTTTGAATACTTTTTTTATTGATTTTCTATAATTAGCAGACTGAAGTACAAGTGTGAATGTAATGGTTGGCTTATATAATTTAAAGACAGTTCCTCTAAATACAAACGATAGATACAATCCAACATTTATGCAAAAAACAAACAAAAAATATATATGCTTTTTCCAACATTAGTATTCGATTGAAACGGTCTTTAGAATTTAGAGAAACAGGCCCTTAATTTTGAATAATAATATACATATTTTGCAACTGAAGTAAAAATAAAACAATATTTTAAATACATAAACATTTTGGTTACTTTTTCGTATTTGATTATATATATTTTTTTCTTAAATTTTAGTTACAAAAATTTTTTGGTAATGGCAACACTGATTCCTACAAGCCAAATTAAAATCATGTGATGAAGGCGTATACTTAATATAAATATTTTTGTCAGACAAATTATATTAAGTATACGTCCCATGTTCAATTAGGGACCAAACCTGTGGTTTTCTTGAATATAAAGGTACGGTCACACTTGACAAACATTTGCCCAAAAAAGCGTAACCAGTATATACTAATGAGAAATCTTTTGATTCAGACACGTGTTTATTAAGTTCAATAGTTTCCAATAATATTGTATTCTATAACTTTGCCTATTTGTTAAATACGAAACTAATTAACTTAATAATAACGTGTCTGAAGCAAAAAATTTCTCATTAGTATTTGCTGGTTACGCTTTTTTGGGCAAATGTTTGTCAAGTGTGACCGTAGCTTAAGCAAGCGCATATATCTAAAAGCCACATTTTTCAGGAGAGCCGAAATACTGTATTTGTAGTATTACGGACTCTGCGTGATTTTTATCAAACCTATTTTTGAACAGTCATGTAAACATATGTGGTAAGAAGTTTGTGTGAAAATTTCAGGCAAAAATTCCCTAAAGCAAGATCCTAGAGAATAATTAAAAAAAAATGAGTTGCCAAGGACACTAAAAGTGAGTGCAGAAAAAAAGCTTATGTCGATAACTGTCGATTAGATTGAACAAATTTAATCATATAAAATTATTTTACCTGGAAAATATTAAAAATATATTTCGGAATTGTGTTCAAAATGTGTTATTTTTTTTCAAACGGCAATAAATTGCCATCGTGCAATTGTTAGTTGATTAAGCGTATTAGAGCTGAAAAAATTAATTAATTAATGTATTAAGAAGTTAGGTTATTAAAAAAAAATTCGGAATTGGTCCATGTTATTAGCGATATTTTTGGTCATTGTAGAAGAGTATATATATTCTGGGTAATATATCTATTTTTGCACTATCTTCTTACGCAACCATAGCTCCAACATAACAGAATTTGTCGACGAATTCCACTTATTATCTTCCACCAGAAAAAGGGTTAATGTTCCTTGATTGCTATCTTAACGTTTTTGTTTTTGGTTCATTGATTTTTAAACCAACAGTTGTAGAGCGGATTACCAAATCATCTAGTTTTGATTTCATATCTGCATGTTTTGTAGATCGTAAGTCGATATCATCAGCATAATCTAAATCCTCGAGGTGGCTATTTAGAGTCCATTGGATTCTTCGATTCAACTTTTCGAATAAATGTTTGTTGTTGATGAATAAATTTTCATTCACTTAGAACACAAATGAATGCTTGCTTTCGATATCGTTGAACAGGCTAAAAATGTAATTTATATTTAAAATAAATTTTAATATAAATAAATAAATTTTTAAATATAAATTGATATTAAAATTGACATTCCAATAGCTTTTCATTCTAGTTAATTTCTGTTTTAGCTTATTTTGTTTTTTATGTGGCTGAATTACATTAAAGTTCATATTTTAATGAAGCCAAGCTACATGTGAAAATTAAGAAAACAAATTATTTAAAATTAATCGTTTTTTGCTGTCTGTATCTCCAAAAAAAAAAAATTATTTTCAATTGGTTTTTCCTCAATGAATCGATTATTGCTTGCTTATTATTATACCTCTTGTAGTATTGATGCAAAAAAAAGACCCAAAAATAAGAGTATTCTTCGTTAAAAATTTGTTCAGTACCATTTCATTTTTCTGCCCATTATGATCATTTAAACAAATTTAACTTCAAAGACTATCTCAAATTCTTTGAATACTTAACACCCTGCATGGTTTTTTTTCAATATGCAAATATAAGGATAGCTTTACAAAGCATGGTTTTGCGTGCTTCATAAAATATGGCTACAGTCTATGAATTACTAAATAGAAAAATCCCAAAAAAAATTCTATGTTTGGGTCTTGAATTCTTAATGTAACCTTTTTGCAGCAGTTATTATATTTAGGTATCTTTTTTTTAGAGCTGAATTTAATATAACGAATATTTGACATATTTTTATTTTACCTTTGTCGCTTAAACAGAACGAAATTTTAATTTTAATATTGTTTTTACCATAACACTTTCCTTTATTTATGTATGTAGACTGTGGAAGTTTATACTTTTTTATTTTAGCTGCAGTGTATATGCATAAAAAAATGTGCCATGCAGTCAGTGTATGAATAAATTTGGAAAAAAAAATATTACTCAACAAAATGTGGCATCCACATAGTATTTAATTTAATACATATTATGCAACAAAAAATGCTCTACATATGTAACTTTTTGTGCAATTGCGCCTGACCAAAAACTTTCCTTAAAAAAATCATAAAATTTAATTATAAATATATATATATATATATATATATATATATATATATATATATATATATATGTATGTATATATATATATATATATAATTTCCTTATACACTTGACAGACTTAACCCATGTTTGTTACAATTAGTCAATTAGTCAATATAAAAATTAAATAATCCTTTTATAATATTTAGAGTTTTTAGATAAAAACCACAAAACAGAAATAAAACACAAGTAAGCCCTTAATAAATTTTACATCGCAGTTCATCCTTTATTTTTCTAATTAACCCAATTAGTTAATGAACAATCACTGTAATAGTTGATAGAGAACAACAAAAAAAAAGGGATGACGTCTAAAGAAATATGCAAACTTTCGTAAAATAAAATTGATTCAATAGAAAATTAAAAACAAACGGCTACACTTAAAGTTACACGAAACTTATAAGTACCACTTATGATGGCATACTAAAAGTATGTCCTGGTTCTTAGGTAAATAAATACTGAAATGCATTTCGTAGCAAACTAGTAAATGTTGATGTTAAGTTGCTTTAATGGTAGAATTACTCTTACAGTTTTTGCTTAAAAGCTTTTTACGCTCTTAGCATTAAAATGTTATGCTCCGTAGAAGAGAGACACTTTTCAGTATTGCTATCACCGTTAAAAAAGGATAGCATATTTTAACAGTCAACTATAAGCCAGTCTTAATAACAGTATGTTAAGTAACAGTTAAGTATATGTTGAAGAAAACACACGGTATGTTTTACAGCTGTGTATATGCATGCGAGTATGTGTGTGTATGCGTGTGTGTATGAAAGTACACGTGTTTGTAACTAAATCCTTATTACAATTTTATATATTTAAAATGTAATAATTTATGTATGCTTGCATAAAAATAACCATTACATTTGTTTTTAATGCTGCTGCTTCTCTATGGAAAAATTTTGTTTTCTGTTACACATACACATTCATAAATAGTTTATGTTCGTAAGTAAGTAATGTGTGCTTAAATACAATTTCTTTTACGTACTTATTCTCTCTCAAGTTCAGTTAAAGTTTATGAATTATAAGCTAAAGTAGGAACTACATCAATTCATTTTTTGTTGTGCATTTATAAACTTCATGGGGAAGGAAAGATGTTTGTAAATACAACTACACACATGTATAAGTATAAGAATATGTGTCCATAAGTGTTTGTAATGTGTAGATGCTTTTGTATTTATGAATGCTTGAATATCCTTCCTTATTTTAGTTTGTGGGTTAATGGCTTTTATGCGGTTTTCTATAAATATTCGTACAAATACTAAAAGTAGTCAAATTCTGTGTGTGAAAATTTCTTTATTTTTTCTCTCTTTTGGTTATGTGTTTCACATGTTTCATGTGCAGAACGTTAATCAAATTATGAAATCATTTCTTAATCGTATTTACAAACACGTTACAGAGTAGACTTTTAAAAATATTACAAAGTTTTTTAAAGAAGGTGTTTTGTAAGATGAATTGTAAATAAACGTATATGGAAAAAGGTTTATTTACTTTGACAAAATTTCAATACAAAGACCTATTCTTGAAATTGAATTTGAAACTTTTTCTTTTTAACACTAATCTGCTTAGTTCCAGTTAATATGATGAAATTGTTCTTGAAGAAAGCATTAACTTATTGGCTGGAGGCGAATAATGCATATGTGACAGTGCATAGAGAAAGGGACCTAAGGGTAAAATAATCTCTTTTCATTTTTTTTTTTTTTTTTTTTGATGTGTACAACATCTGAGCATCGAATGAGACTGATCCCATGTCCCAAAAGTGTTCCCTCCCAGAGATATGCGCTTTTTATGAAATTGAAGTCGACGATTCTAAGGTTATGTGAAAATATGTTCATACTAACAGAGTGATATTCACGATTTAAAAGAATTATAAATGAGTATTTATTATAATTAACAATTAATTATTTCAGAAAATAAACCTGGATTCGAAAAAACGCAAGCAAAATTGATATCAAACTCATAGAAACAGCGCGCTAGGTAGAAAACAGTAAAAACCAACTACACAAAACAAGAGATAGGGATGACCTACGCATGTTTTCAAGATTGACCAACACGTTCTTGACGTCATGAGATGTGTCGCTTTCAAATGAGACCAATATAAACCTGATCAGTGATGGTAAACCAAAGATACACGTATTTAAATCTTTAAAATGTCTCTCCTAAACAAAATCGGTTTTTACCCTTAGGTCCCTTTCTATTTTGCGCGTCTACATATCATGTATTTTATTTTTTTTAATATATACTTTATTGATTTATGGTAAAAAAGTTTTATAAAGAATCAAAATATGCCTTAAAAGTAGTAAGTTTGCTCTAAAGATTCGAAAAAAAAATTTTAAATATCCCTGAAAGACTAAAATATGCAAAAACATGCTTTAAAGGGTAAAATATTATTAAATATAAAAAAATTATAATAAAAATATAAAAATTCATAAAAAGTTCTCCGCATTAATAAATCGCGCAAGAAAAAACATGCAATTGTATATTTGCAGTTTACCTGTTCATCACATATGATCCTAATAACCGCAAAAATAACCAAAAGGACACATCCTGTCCGTCTATATGTATGTTTTTTAATTGAAATCGTTTTTGAACCTCCTAAAAGAGCTACAAACTTTGGTATTGAACTGATGTATCAGAAATTGTACTAAACAGAATAGTATTAAAAAGAAAAAAAATCAGGGCTGGACAATTTATCCTTTTAGTATATAAACTTAAATAACAAAAACTTCTTTCAAATAAAAATATCTTATAAATTAGAAATAATTAGACTGGAATTGAAAATCAGCAAAGTAAAAAACGGTTCCAGGAATGCGAAGTTTAAAGTTTTTTTTTAAATTCATTAAACATATTTTATATATTAGAAAGAAATATAATGGTGTGCAAAATCAATAAAATCAAAGCGGCTTTGTGAAAGAAGTGGAATTTGCTTCCTAATCACATTGTAAGTGGGTATTGTAAGATTTTTTTAAACAATCATTTATCGTCTTAAAGTTGAAAAAATGTGTTCAGGAATGAATACAATCAATTTGAAATTAGTTGATGATCAAGGGAGCTCATTAAAAAGATTTCAGTCACTCACACTCACGTATCTTATGAAATTTCTAACAGTCGAGAAGCTTACAACCAAATATGGGCTAGTTTTGTTTAAAAAGTTTGGCATCAAATAAATACCCAGACACACGCAATCCATGCATGTATATATCGTTACCTATATAACAGTAAACCGCACGTCATACCACAATTGTGGACAACAAAATCACACACATGCTTAGGCTCTTTCATTTAGTCGTCACTGAATGAAGTTGTGCACGCGTGTACAAATATTTTTCTAGTTTGTTGTTTAGTATTTTTTTTTAGCACGCCGAACGAAATTAAAGTTCAAATTTAATAAATTTGTACAGCAAGAAAAATAAATAATAATTATGAGAGATCAGAAATAGTTCGTGATAAAAATGCTTTTGGCAATATGCAATGCATTGTAATAATAAGAGGGAAATTTGTTTAAAAAGTCATTTTACACAGCATGTATTTTAAATTGTAAAACTTTTCTTCAGGTGTAACTTTATTTTACTCTCATTTTTTTCTCACCTGGGTGCCTCCGTGGCTGATAGCCTTTCAGTCCAGGGGTAGTGGGTTCGATTCCAGCCATAGACAATGGGTGTTTTCCGCAGACAAGCTAATCGTTTCGTGGGTTGTAATGGTTTAATTAATTTAAAAAAAACACAATTTCTTTAATTTTTTAAGAGAATTAAACAACTTTTAAAAATTGCTCAAGAGAGAGAGAGAGAAACAGAGAGAGAAGGAGAAGTCTGGTATTGTTATCTCTCGTTTTAGATAATTTTAGTAACCATAAGCTTGCCAACATACTGTGAGCTCAAATAAGCGATAACCTCAGTTTCTATCTTTTTTAACATTTAGGCTAACGATATGCATGATATTCAGCATAAACTGATCTTGAGCACAAAACTTAAGTACTAATCTTTACAATGTCGCATTGGTTTTCTAAGTTTTCTTGCAAAAAAAAGTGTAGTTACTTATAATATAGATTAAGAAATCAGCTTTAATGGAGAGACGATGGTCTGAATTTTTTGATAATGTGTCTTTAACATTTTGCTACACCTCCAACACAACTTGCGCATTTGGAAGATATTAAACTGTGCTTATAGCTCAGCTCCTAATTTTGAATAATTTTTTTAAACTTACCCCATGAGTGTGTAAGACTTCAGGCTTTACATTTAGTTAACTGAATTAGAAATTTAATCAGTTCTTTTTTTAATAATAAATTATACAAATTTATTTTAAGTTAGACCACTTCTGCGTGTTTACGTTTTAATTTAATTTTTTTAGCTATTGGTTCAGGTATGATATGCAAAAATCATCACAATTTTTTCTCTTTTATATATTAAATGTTAAATTTTACAGTTTAAGTCAATAATGCATAATATTATTTATGTTATAAAAAAATCTTCAACTTTAATATAAATAGCTACTGTTGACTTAATATAAAATGCAAACATTTTATTCACGCGTTGGTTTCTTTATCTCACATAAAGAAACGAAGAACTTCCTTCCTCACTTTTTATTTCCGTTATGGGAAAATATTTTCATAAAATTACATAATTTAAGATTCTGTTTGCATATCTATTATGTGAGTCTTGGTATTTGTATCACTCTGTAAAATCGAGCAGAGTTTAACCCGCATAACATATGCGTATATAAATAATAAAACTTAACAGTAAATCACCGCTGTAATAAATATATGTACGTTTGTTTGGTTGTGCGTGTGTGTGTTAATAAAATTTATTTTCAACAGACACCTACAAGTGCATGTAGTCAGTCGTACGTGGTAAAGTTTGTGCTGTTGTTTATTTAACATTTATAGATGTGTTGGTAATAAATGTTGTTATTACATGTGCAATTGTCTACCCAACAAAACTTTCCACATACGCACACATACACACAGAAAAATAAATAAATATTTTTCTCTTCTTTTTTTCCTTTTGCTAACAAAGTTACCTGAAAGTTTTTTGTTTTTTTTTGTGCTGCAGATATGGCCATAAATTTGTATAATATAAATTTTTTTTGGATTTTATACGATATATGTATGTCCTGGTTTAATTGTATGAACAGGATACAATTTAACTTATAAACTTGTTAAGTGCTTCGACTAAACTGTAAGGGATCATTATTTTAAAACCAACATAAATTGTTATTTGTATTTACCATTTTTATTTTCTGCTCGTATCTACTAAATAAAATATCTATGGGCATACTCATGTGATTAAGTTTATTAGAGAGATTTCTATAAATTATTTTATAATGTTAGCAAATTCAATTATCAAATTTACAGCAGGCCATAAAATATTTTTGTAAAAGCCATAAAATAATAATTAATTGTACATTGGTACGAAGATTTAAAAATTTGTTTTGCAAAATGACCTTAAATCGTACTATTCTCAGAATATAAAGATATCACGAAAAAAAAAGAATGCACTACAATTTATAAATAAATAATTTTGACTGTTGTACTTGTATTACACAGCACATACATGGAAAAATATTACCAAATGGAATATTATTTTTTAAAATTTAGTCACAATCATTCTTAGTAATTAGATACCCCTAACCTGGGTCTGGAGTCCAGAGTCTGCGCCATGTTATGGTCTGGAGCAAACTGCACAAAATAAATTTCCATAATGAATAAAATTTGATGAAAGAGCTAAAAATTCTAGGATTAAAGGTAAAAAGAAGGATTTATATGTATATGGCTATTCATGTTTTTGTCTTCTAACACCTTTTACCGCTTTTGCATTTATAAACTTCAAGAGGGAAAGGACTACATATAGACTTACATAAGTTATTTTAGGAAGGGTGGTACCAAAACGGCACCTCCACTCGGAAATTTAATTGGAATCATTGTGATTAGACTAACATAAGCCCTTCAATATATTTATAAAGTTATTTTCAGTTTTTCATAGAGTAGTGCCAGGGAGTAGTTTAAAAAAGAACCCTTTTGAGTACTCCATGGAGTACAAACATGTAATAGTTTTGGGACTACTCCTGTGTGATACAAACCTGTTTTATATAATATAACCCCAAGACATCGTAATGTTAAATCGACCACTTTTTTTTATATATACATACTTCGAGTAGTTTTGGAGTACTACTGCTCTTCTTTGGACTAGTCCTTACATGTATGTATGAACTAGTGGCGTTATTTGTAGGGTTGTATGTATGTACAGTTTTGTCAATCTGTGTAGAATTTTCATAGTATTCCTGTGCGACCAGACAAGTTGTATAGTTATATTCTGTGTCCTTATGAACAATAAAGTCGAATACGTAATGCTAGACTCCTTGTAGATGAAATCGGACGCTCTCAGAAAAGCTAGAAGATTTTATCTAGGACTGCTTTGTCGAAATTGGTCCGTACTAGCTTAGTATTAAAGTAAGCAATAAAAAAACTACGATTCAAGGCCTTGAAAACTTATTTTATTTATTTTAGTCTAGAAATATAACTAACATAAATAAATTTTTTTTATTTTTATTCATTAGAAAAAATTTGGTATTTTAGAATGGCTCGGCATTGAAAATCAACAGCATAGCTCCAGGGCTGGAAAATTGATACTTTCCTTGGAATATAAAACGTATTAATTTTAATTTATTTGTTGTTATTTTTTATTTATTAAAGATACTTTATGTTTAAGAAGGAAGTTTACTTAAAGCCGAGATCCCACTATCGGCACAATGTACCGATTTTCGTCGACTCACTGCAATAAAGTCCTCAATAATCAACCAAAATGACCTTATTTCTCAATTAACTCCAAAATAAGGGTATATGGCCTTATTACCAATACATTGTACTGCAATTATGACCTTATATTTGAATTAGTTGAGAAATAAAGCCAATTTAGCTTGGTATTTATAACTTTATTTCAGTGAGTCGACGAAAATCGTACATTGTGCCGATAGTGGAATCTAGGCTTAAGAGTTTTTTATAATCGTCCAACTTTTATAAAAAAAATGCACTTTAATCATATGGGCGATTCCTGGGCGACGTGACATTCGCACACATTTAGTTGAGCAAAAAATAAAAAAAGATCCGATATATATTCACAGTGTTCTGACGCAAGAGTAGAGCACTATATTAAAATAAAATTTGGGCAGATTCAATAATATAATAAAAAGATATAAGCAAATACCTGCAAGAAATGGACGCGACAAAAATAGAAGTTCTTTTGTGAAGAAAAGACAGATCATCTTCTATTTGTAGATTTACAAAATATGAAAAATATTTTTAACTTGGATGACGTACAAATCGGAAAATTTAAATTAAAATTGAACATGATTTTGGGCGATGAATGTGACATTAAGGTATAAATGAAAGCAAATTCAGAAAACATCAGATGTTTAAACTCCTTTCTCTTTCTTTGTGTTAATGAGTAAGAAAATTGTTAATAAAAAATTGCAAATAACTTGCTTTATATGTTTTGCTCTTTTTAAGTTGTTATTTCGGTTGAAAAATTTCCAAAATTAAAAATACTTTTATATTTATAAAACATAGACTTTTCAGCTTAATTATTGAAAGCAAAACAAAAATATTTAAGCAAAAAAATATAATGTAGAATACGGGATGGAGGATTGACCAATCCTCTCCTGATCTATTTCATAAGCGTCGTTACAAAACCTGGATACCATGCAGAGAAGTGCGAAATAATGGTACTCTGGGTAGAAGAAAAGGTGAAGGTTTTTATACGAATATACTCAAGTTATGGCTTGGGTAGTCTACTAAAGGATACTAAGTCATCTTGCCAGGTGGAAAGCCTTGCTATCAAGGCAGTTGTGGATTAGCAGAAATTTAATGTCAGTTAAACGATTTTAATTAACATATACACTTAAAGTCGAGTTGTTTTATTGCAACCACTACCATTAAATCATTAAAAATGCATATTAATTAGCTGATGTTAACAACAATCTCTCCTCAAGTAAACAGATATGACTCAATTATATATGTAACTAGCTTGTCATAATGAGCAACAGTCAAAATAGGTTGAGTAGTTTGTTTAGTAGTTAATAAAAATCGTATTAATATTTTATTCACGGCTAGCCTTGTAGATCCTTTATAACTTGTACCTTTGGTAAATTGTTATTGCTTTGCTTTAAATTTACCAAAATTTACTAAAATTTACTAAAGCTACAATATGTAAAAGATCTACAAGGCTAACCGTGAATACCGCTAATATATTGGCACGGTTCACTAAGGAGCGTATAATTAATATAAAATACACAATCAGCATTCATCTGCACTTACCAGAAATAGGTGTTTTATGTATTAAAGTTAGTAGGAATAGTAATTAAATAATTTTTAGTTGATTTAAATAATTATTTTTTACTTGTACTAAGGTTATTTTGTAAAATGTTTATCTTATATTACAATTGAATTATTTTTAATTAGTACTGGTGGCTTAATTCAAATAGAAAATGTATATGTTTACGTGTATTACTACCATGTAGGAAACTAAGTTAACTTTGAACTAACTTTAAGCTAATTATTTCGTAACTAGATATGACTGACAATTGGATTACTTTTCAATGGAAACAACTAACTATTTTTTGAAAATTGCCATGTCCTAGGCGGTACTCAAATGTCTCACTCTGTGCTACTTTTCAATTAACTGAAAGTTGAGTTTATTTAAGTGCCCTGGTAGTCAGTACATTTGCTGGTGTTCGAACTATGTATCATCTAACATTGTATAGTCTACGTGCTATTACCCAGCTAAGGTACCATCTTAAATATAAAATAGTAAAATGTTAATAAAAAATGTAAATGGGTTTGAAAGTAGCTGAGAGTAGATTTATTGACACTCACCAAATCCGACTACCTTCTCAACTTCAGAATTAATTTTGGGTCAGTTTTGGAGGACATTGTAGTTAGTTTTTGTTAATCTAAGAAAAGTTAACTATAAGTTGATTATTTTTGTAGTCAAGCACACACTTTCCGACAGGGTATTTTTAGTCCCAATAAGCAAACATTTTACAACAAGGAAAAATAAAAACAAAAAAATAAAACAAAATGTACTTTAACTAATAGACAATATATTCACATACGGTGATTTTTAACACTTTGTTAAATATAAATATGCAGTGGATATAAAAAATGGATCCTTGAACATTGCTAATGGGCTCATTTTGGAAATTGCTGAAAAAACTTAATTAGCATGAATTAAATTATTAAAATAAGGGAATATAAATATTTTATTTGTAAGTAAAGTTTTTAAACATTTTCAACATGTGTCCATGTAACATAAAAACCCTTATATTCGACAATGTAAATAACGTTATAATATTATTCAGCTAAGGAGTAAAAAGCCTCAACCAATAGATTTAATTTGATTTACTTTCACTTGAAATATACGGGCATAATTTAATACATGAAAAACTCCGAATATCGGTTTTAAGCATCAAATTCCTTGAAGCCCACTAAAAATTTAATTAAGAGGTGTTTTTAGTTTGACGACACAATTGAGAATTACTAAGCATATTAACACATTAAATTAAAATGATTCAGCAGAAATAATATTATATTTTGTTCTAAGTGATCTAATAACTAAAACGATTAATATTTTAAATTAATGTGATCAACAGGTGTATAAAAATATTAATTACAAAAAGAAAAAAGTTCATGATTATTTTTTTTTTAACAAAATAATTTAATTTGTCAAGGATTTGATTAAATTTAGTTACGTCAGTACCCAACAAAAAAAATCAGATGTGGAAGCACTCACAACTGAGGGAAGTAATGTATCAGTTACTTGGTAACAAAAGCTTCGAACAATACTTCAGAAAAGTGCATCGTTTTGCATTTGTTTGTTTTTTTTTAATAAAAACTTATTTTTTTAATTGCAAAAATACAAAATTTTATCAAGATAAGACATTATTAAATGAGACATTATTAGATTTAGTTGAACTATAGTGAATTTTAATCAGAAATAATTTCTTAATCAGGCTTGAGTTCAGTAATTTCAATTCTTATTGAATGAAATATTTTTATTAATTAATGTGAGTATCTAAAGAAGAGAAGAAAAATTAAACTAGACACTATTAGCTGGGGGAAATACCGATATTTTTCTGTGCAGCCACGCACTTCATCAGCACCCATGTCTATCTACTGGGGTAGAGATTATTATATACACAATCAATTCTCATATTCCACTTTCATAGATTTTCAGGTTAAATAGCTGATGTTAATAATAATCTCTACCCCAGTAGATAGACATGAGTGCTGATGAAGTGCGTGGCTGCACAGAAAAATATCGGTATTTCCCCCAGCTAATAGTGTTTAGTTTAATTTTTCTTCTCTTCTTTAGATACTCACATTAATTAATAAAAATATTTCATTCATAAGAATTGAAATTACTGAACTCAAGCCTGATTAAGAAATTATTTCTGATTTTATCAAGATATATATTTTAATGACATTCATAATAATCTTTTGATGTAACGATATGTTTGTTGTTCCTGATTCTGAAATTTTTTGTTGAATATTATTTATTTTAAACGAGACTTACGTTTAATAAATAAAATAATGATTTAATATTTTTTTATAATATAATTTATGTTTTCTAAATTATGCACTTAAAACAAATTTTATTTAAATGCAATTAAATATATAATAAACGGTTTAATTATTTTTTTAAGTTTATAGTTAAAACATTAATTGTAGCTAAATGAATGAAAATCGAATATTAGTTTAATATTCCCAAGCCCATAACGTTTGATAATGCAAATATGTAAGTGAAAAAAAACCTGGATACCACTCCATCTCCCTCTTTGGGCTCAATACACTCAATGGAAAACTTTATAAAGTTTATAACGAGAGGGATGTAATCAGCTTTATTTAGGATTTTGTAATGATCAACTACGATTATCAAGTCTTCCTTATCGCTCTTAATTTGGCCTGTGTTTTGGCTTAAAATAAAATAATTGTTTTCACAAAACATAGTGCAATAAATTCTGATACGTGTGTATATGTATAGAGCAAGATATTACTAGACTAACCGGTCATAAGCTGTCTTCTTTTTTCTCTAATACAATAAATATTTTAACTGTATATTGCTGCTATCTTAGCAACAATTTTTAAGTCAAAAATCACTTGTTATTGACTCATCATAGTCACCTAAATCTCTAACGTGGAAGTAGTTTTCTAACCTCATCAGCAGTTTTGTGAAATGTATTTTTGATACTCAAATTTAGTTTGCCTTTTTCAGTCTGAAACCCCTATTTGTTAACCACTATTTATTAAATCTATGTGCTTTTACCAACAAAACCACAAAAATACACCAAAAATTCATTTACTTGTAAATCAACATTTTAGCATATTTAAATGCAGATTAAAACAAAAAATTAATTTTGCAAACAAGCAAAAAAAAACAATTACCACAAAGTTTTACGCAAAACACAAATCATTTAGATTTAATTTCATATTTTATTTAATGAGCAAAGTTTGGTATTTCATATTTCATTAATTAACAAACAAGGATAAAGCAAAATATTATCGATTTATATTTTGTTAAGAAATACATATATATTCTGTAGTCACAAGCCAGCAAAAAAACTAATAACTAGGCCTATTCTGACACAGTAATGAAAGTGACATGGTTTTAATTTATATTTTTTTTGTTAACAAATTAAAAAAAATATTACCTACAAAAGGGGAGGTAGTAAAAATGTATGCCCTAATTCTGTTCGACGAATGTATCGTCTATGGACGAAAAAAGGAAGCAGTTTTGATTCTTTAAAACCATTACTATTTATTGTCTATGCTAGAAGGTTCGTGTATTTGCTTTATGATTTTGTTCCAAACATTGGGCCTTATTACGAGTGTCGTACTTCGACTACGACTACGACGATTTTGTATTAGATTAAAACAAAAATGTTGGAATTTTTTTAGTCTAGTACAAAATCGTCGTAGTCAAAGTCGTAATACGACACTCGTAATCAGGCCCATTATATCCAACACATATTTTTTCATGTATTTTTCAAACTATTGTATAATACTTTAATTGGCGCATATTCAGAAATCATTACTAGGTGCTAACTTTTTTAAATACCTATTTAAGTTATTCACAGACGGCTACGAAAGTTTAGACTTAATTATGAGTGAAGCTGTAACTAAATGTTAACTAACTTATACTTTACATCTCAAAAACTGTTTTTTGATAGTTTGAATAGTTTTTTATTTAATTGCAATTTATATCGATCATAGTATTATCGACATTTTATTTTCTTATTTCTTTTATCAGCTGGGAGTCGTTACTTCGTTAGTTTAGATTTGTGAATAGAACCTGTAACTATCTGTTAACTATTTTTTAGTATCTGTTTAATAAATTTCGACTTTAGTTACGATTTATGAATATGCGCCATTGAATTTTAATGTTTTAAAAACATGACAATAATATTTAAATTTTTCATTATCAAAGACCACAACCATTTTTGAAGAAAATAATTTAAAGAATTCAAAGACAAAAACTCAGAAGCATTTTCAAACAAGAACGTCCTAAATCATCTTACTGAACTAAAGCATTATTTAAAAAAAATTTAATAGAATTCGGAACTAGTTCCTATGGCTTACCACTCTTATTGCATACCACTCACTAAAGGTACTGAATTTAATATTTTTAGGTCGTTGTTTATGTTAAAAATTGTCTTTTACAACCTTTTAACCGCATACTATTCAGTTATTTGGCTCCCTATTGACCTATGACAAGCATCTATTGAATTTATTGATGTTTCGCCAGAAATAGCGCAACCTAGAAAAACATTCTGATTTGGAAGCACTAACCATTCAGGAAAGCAGTGCAATACTTAGTTGATAAAAGCTTCGGAAAATGCTTCTGAAAAGCACTCTCGTAAAGCGGGCTCTCTAAAAAAAAAGTAAAAGATTATCACAGAAAATTTGGAAAACCAGCAATTTTTGCACCTGAGTTTTACTGCTGTGCAGCACTTCATCTCGAACAAAAAAAATGCCTTATTCATGCGCAACAGCAAGTGACTCTGTAACATTGTCCTCCTTACAAATACGCTTCTGGGAAACACAAAGTTTTGCTTGGTACTTGCAGCTGAGTTCATCAATGCAATTATTTGTATGTTAATTTTCCCTGGGATATTCATTTTAAGTAGTTATGAAGTAACAACGCCAAAAAAAATACGGACGAATTTAAAACCTCATTTTTAAAATGATAAAAACCGACCAAAAGGCAGTAAAAAATTAAAAAAAACAGAATAAGAACCCGTTTTAACCCTTTCGCCCCTACTGGGATTATATGTCCCAGCAATGTTCCTTACATTCCAAATTTTTTTTGTACGCCTTATATTCGACTATCTGATGTATCCCAGTAAGGTTTGAAGCATTATCTGTGGTGTAATTAAATAAACATGTCTTGTATTATACCAGCAGGTCATTTGAGTGTAGTTCTTTTCTATGAGAGGTCCTTTTTTCGCTGACCGAGACATCATTTTATAAATACAGCTCCATGTCTTGCAATGAAAAATTGTTTCTAACCTTTTGCAGCAAGCATATTTTTAAACGTTAAAATGTTAGAAAGCTTTTTTATTTTATGGTACATATTGTGTCAATAATATTTTTGATTGGGATTTATTATCCCAATATGGGTTACAAAGATAAGTTTTTTTTTTGCTCGTGTAGATGAAAAGGCAGATATTGTCGAACTAGCGAATGATCGAGCTAATGTCATTATGGTACTAACTTCAGTGACTTCGGGACCAAGTTTACTAGATCAGGGGATAAGGAAGAAGGCCCATATAATGAATCTGGTGATTATGTTGTTACTGGTGTTGCTGACGATAATAAAGTTGCCTTTTATGCAGCTACATTTCTTGCAAGTTGTCTGTATATAACTCACAGAAATACCAGTTTTTAAAGGACAATTGGATTGTTGACAAAGTCAATTTCAAGTAAATGCTGATGGTTTGTCAGCTGCAAGATTGGCGGATCTGAGGAAGTACTGTGCTTGGCCAAATGCTACCAATCAAAGTTGATTCAAGTGCTGAAAACCCAAAAGGATGGCAACAAAAAGCATGTGAACTGTCCTTTGGCCATAAACGACTGAAACCGCGTGATTGGCGGTCCCGTCGGAAAAAAACAGCTGTTTTTTTAAGAAAAAAGTCCAGTAAGTATTTTTGAAAATACTTATGCTTTATCTTGTAAACGGAATATGCTACAAAGTGCATAGTTTCATTAGCTGAAAACGTGATAGCGGAGGGAACAAGAAACAAAGGATTAGAAAACAGCATATCGCGACGTCGTTGCATTCGATGCACTTCCATAAGAAGAGCGACAAAAACCAATTTCTGTTTTGACCCATTTCCCCAATAAAATCGTATTTTACATTTATATCTTGAATTTAAACTGTCATTATTTTCTTTTTAACCCCCGACCAAAAAACGGGGTGTTATAAGTTTGTAGTATGTGTCTGTGTATCTGTGTACATATGTGTCTATCCGTGTTCACGTACATGTTTGAATAAAATTGGTCCAGCCGTTTAGAAGATATCACATCTTTTCTTGACATATTCGGGGGTTTTTAAAATTTTTAATTTTTGTTATTTGTATTGCTTTTCTTATAAGTTTTATATATCTAATAATTATTTGCTTTTAATTAATAGAACAAAATTAAAATATAAATAGGAGAAAATTTTAATTTGTCGAAGCCATTTTTACTCACTTCAGTTTTATTGGAACATCATATCCCTACGTAAAAACATATTGGGACTATACATCCCAGGATAACAAAAAGGATCTTCGACTTCTCATGTATGCCCAACGCTTTATATTTATTTCTTATAAATAAATTTTCTGTAAAAATTGAATAAAACCTACCAGTTTTCGTGAAAAAAACTCAGGGGTGAAAGGGTTAAAACTATTTTAATAAGATGCCCTAACACGCCCAAAAATATGTTTTGCGGAAAAAATCCGAACTAAATATAAAAATCGGTACCGAACCGGATAAAAAATAGACGATGCCTATCTCTGGTAAGAGAGTTTTCCAAATCCGTATCAAATATAAGAAACCGGTTTCAAATCGAATTAAAATAGGCCATATTTGATGCTGGTAAGGATAAGGATTATTATTATTAAATTTATATCAGCTTACAAATTGCAAAACAACAACGCTCTTGTAAACTCTCTTTTGAGTACTTTATTTTAGAGCAGCTACGTCCAAGCCATATAAACAACGTGCAAACTTTTACAAAAGAGCTTTTGAGCTTTTACAACAACAGCAACAACAACATAACAGAAAACAATGCTTTGCAATGAAACAAGAACAATTTTAAGAGCTTTCAAAGCTGTTTACCTCAAATGCAAATACCACATTATGTGTGTTTGTGCGTAGCTGTTATTAGAGTGTTATAAACTAAATTTTTTATAGTTTAAAGCAGCTACGTCCAAACCATATACACAATGGGCAAAGAGTTTTTTGTGTTTTCACACCGACTAGAGTACAATATCCACAACAACAACATCACAACAGAATGCAATGTTTGCTCTTACTTTGCAAAAGAAACAAGATCAAAATTAAGAGCTTTTAAATACAGGCAAATCCCGGTATAACGAACGATGTAATGTCAAGCCCATTCGTTATACCGAAAAATTCGTTGTATCGCAATTTTTTTTTTTCGTTTGTTATTTGAACTTTTATTACTGTAGACATAAAACTATACAATAAAATAAAAAAAATTAAAAATTTTAAAAACCCCCGATATATCTAGAAAATATGTGATATCTTCTAAACGGCTGGACCGTTTTTTTAAACATAGTTAAGAACTTTTTCGATCAAGTCACCTTTCGAACAGAAAAAACTAAATCAAAGTCGGTCCAGCCGTTTGAGCTATACGTGGACACGGACAGACACACAGATACACATATACACATATACACAGATACACAGACACACACTACAAACTTATAACACCCCTTTTATTTGGTCGGAGGTTAATGAAAGAGGGTAATTTTTTTTAAATAGTTTAATATACCAAATTAGTTTCACTCGATATTCATATTTTATTGCTATTGTTGTCCAAACCAATAATAATTTATTTAAAATGTTGGCCAAAATTTGTGAAATTAAACTCCTTGACAAATTTATTGATTAGCTTAATATAATCAAAAATAAACTGCTGTGCAATATAAGCAGTGTATGCATGTAGTCAAACTGAATTATATCTACAATATACATTTACAAAAATAATTTTGTGGCTAAAAAATAAGATAATATTGGCTAAATTTTTGGCTAGTCGTCGTTATTGTTGCCAGTTTTGTGTTTAACAATTTATAATTTAAACATATTTTAGATAACATGGCATATTGTGGCAGCAAAAACCAAAATTAAACAATTTTTAATTGGTGGCAAAATGTGGATGGACCAGAGATTAACATATATTGAAGCAGTTTTGTTATGTGTTGGCAGCGGCAAGATTTAATTAAATTATTGTTTTCCATTGTAGTGCATATGAAGTTTATCATAATTTACCAAATTGATGTCACAATTTTAAGCAAAGTTTGTAAATTGTTAAACCAGATAGAAAAATATTAAAGACCAAAGAAATGTAAGAATGAACGGATTTAAAGAGAATGCAAAATTTTCTAGCAAAAATCCTTAATGTTGCAAGTATTATGTTGATGGTTATTTTTATCTATTTATTTGTTCAAAACGTGTGAAAAACTAAATGCGAAAATGATCACAGGAAAAAATATAATTTCAAAAAGTTTCCACAGGAATGTCAACTTTTTGTAGCGTGCAACACCAAACAAACAAATACATATGTATATTTTTTCGAAGAAAATCAAACTTTTTTTACTTCTTGAAATATTTGTCTAGGATGTCAGCAGCTCTACATTAGGTAAAATTTTAAGTGAAATCGAGTCACATTGTTCTGAAATATAAGCTTAATTTCTTGCTGTCGCACGCGACAAAAAAATTTACTTTTCTCGTAGATATGCTGAATATAATTAGCAGTATTTGTATATTAATATTTAGAAAAGAAATAGTCCTTTGTTAATTTATTCAAATTTAACGATATCAATTAATTCTTTGTAATTTCACTTCAATAATTTTTTTTTAATTGCGAGTGCCTAAATTTCAAATAAAGTCGTTGAGTTTTTTTTATAATTTTTTTATTTTGAATAACCTTTTTCATTAACCAATCAATGAAGATATCCTTCATAATACATTTGTCTATCGAAATAAACGTAAAAATATTAAGTCAAAGTAACATTAAATACAGCAGCTCACATTTGAATGAATTTCAATATTTGCAATTGCTTAAATCTCCATGACGATTTCACTTTGTAAATGTAAATCGTTACTTTTGTGTAATTAATTTCAACCTTTACATTCATCATATTCAGTGAAACGAAATATAGTGAAAGGATAAATGTTGTAGGCCAGTTCTCAATCATTGGAAATTTTAATAATTTGTAGCAATAAAATTCGATTGGCAATTAACTTATTGAAGCTGGAAAAAAATATGTCATGCTTTGAATGCTTATTTTTCGTTTTATTTTCTAAATTCTCATTTCATAAAAAGTTACAGCGGGGTGGATAATAAAAAATGGAGTTGTTTAAATTTTTCCTCCGCCCTCCTCCTCGATTTAAGAAATTCTAAATGTTGTGGATACTTACTTCCATAGTTTTGTGCGATATCTATTTTCTACTTATTTGTGTTTGTTTTTTCTGCAAAAAAAAACTACTATTGCCAAGTAAACACTATGTCATTTTGTGACATGGCAATAGTGTGTACAAGTGGCAACGTTTGTCACTTCCTTATTTCTTCACTTATTTTTCGTTGTGTGTCATTTATTTCCATATAAAAACATAATGTGAAAGGCATTGCAATCATTTTGAAAAGGACACCACAAAATGACAACACAAAAATTGCCAAATGTGTACCCAGCATATTTTTTTATTTAGTAATATTATTTTATTGATTATTTAAACTTCCATAACTGTGTGAATTGGCACAAGTATCAGACAAATTATTGCGTGTATGCATAGTAGGCTTCTGTGGCCAGGATCTTAACTCTGAACTCATCACGTGGTAGTCATCGTGCTAACCGCATGCATGATTATTTAACGTAAAATTTATTTTGAGATAGAAGTTATTTAAAAAATCAAACTGTGAAAGTACGACTAGTACACTGCCTACTAGACAACAGCAGAAAGTACTCACTGATAATGCGAAGTGCGTCGGCTATTTACACAACACGAACATCAAAATAAACAACAACCAAAAAAAAGAACAAGTCACACAAGTGGGCACAAGTGCATTGCAGCTTTGAACAAATAAACACCAAAATATTTATACAACATATATTCACACCAGTGTCTTAAATGTCTTAAGTGTTATGAGTATAATGTTTTAACATTATAACATAGTTCAAAAAATTGTTGTAGCAGCTTAAAAAAAAAAGAAATCGAAAAACATAGCAAAATCCATGATAAATATAAATATAGAAGGTACTTCCCAAGGCACATTCACAAGGTAGTAGCGGAAATGCAGCTGAGCTATTTTTTTTCAAACTAAAGTTCATCCGAAACTTCAAAAATTGTTTACGAAAGAGAAATTAAAAGAAAATGTAAAAAAATTTCAATATGAAAAATATTTTATTAAAAAAATTCTGTGAAAACAAATCTAAAAATATGAAAAAACTATTAAAAAATTGTGAAAAGTACTAAACGTTGCAAATTTTGTTAGTGGTAGCTGCCGTGGAGAAATATTTTCAAATTTATGTGAATAATTTTTATTATTATTATGTTAAAGAAATTTATATTTTTGAAGTTTTGGATGAACTACAGCCCATGTTGTTTTTTTCATTGTTGTATTTTTTCATTGTTTTTGTAATCCTGATATTACCTGGAAATGAATTTGCCTTGGTACTTCCATTCTCTCTTTATTTTTTAAAAAATAAGTATTTTTGAAGTTTGTTTTTTGAGAGAAATAAAAAAAAGGTTCCCATATTCTAAATAATATAAGTCTTGTCCCATAGCTTTGAACAAATAAACACCAAAATATTTATACAACATATATTCACACCAGTGTCTTAAATGTCTTAAGTGTTATGAGTATAATGTTTTAACATTATAACATAGTTCAAAAAAATTGTTGTAGCAGCTTAAAAAAAAAAGTCATAAAATGATAAGACTCCCTCAGATATGTTTATTGTTTTGTCTCAACTACATGTAGAAATGAGTGAGAGTTTACCAAAGGGAAAGAAAGAGAGAGAGAGAGAGGGAGAGGTGTTAAAACCAAAATACAAATAAGTACAATATTTATAAGTGTAAATTATGAATATTTTTACGTGTTATTACTTTAAAACATGTTAATCTATGAGTACCATTAGAATACCCCAACTATTTCTTAAAAATTTCCCAATAATATGATTTGCAATCAAACTTTTTTCATGTTAATTTTACATTCCCTGCAGGAAATGTAACTGACACAAGACTAGTCACGTGACCGGTTCCCAAGTGATAGGGACCAGTCCGAGTTCTAACACTTCCTATGAAGCGGACCAGTCACTTTTACATGGGGATGGCCTAGGATGGGGTTAATTGATACTTTGTATGCACCTTGTGACTTGTCACTGAACTATCCCATAGGGATCTATTCGATGTATAATAATATAAATTATTTATGAAAAAAATTTCGACATTTAAGTGTAACAATTAACTCTTATAAATTTTTTTATTGTTACAAATGCAATAAAATTTTTTTTAAATTTTATTTTTAATCTGAAGATTTTTTGAGATTCTAACCGACAATCTCGTGCATAACAGGCTGGTACACTACCCACTCGACCACAGGGCCTCTCATATTTCAAAAGTATAAATACCAGTTAAGCTTAGGTTAATATTTAAGTATAGTTACGGGACTGGTTCCAGAGTCACATTGAAGGGAGCAATTAACATTATATTTACACTATTTGATAGGTCCTGTATTCGATCACATCGAACATATTCAGTGCCGTTTACTACTACTACTAGACCTAGTTCGAAATAAATTGGCTCCAGATCAAGACGATACATCACGGAAATGGTCAATATGTCACCATTTAAACGATATGTCTTTTTTCACCATATACTACTCCGTACTTTTGATAACACCCACATTTTCTCCAGCTATAGTACGAGTACGTTTGGATCAATTGTCACCAAATTTTCTGCAGGGCTGGTATTCATTCTGTGTGTAAATATTTATAGACATTTTTTCCAAATAAGAAAGTGAATTAAAAAAAAAAATTATCTTGTGATACATATTTAAATTTTGCTGAGATAGAATGTATTTTAATCAGAAATAATTTCTTAAGCCGACTTAAGTTCAGTATTTTCAATTGTTATAGAATGAAATTTTTTCCTACCTAAGGTCTAAACTAATTGTTCTTGTCTTCTATAGGCAAATCATATTAACTAATAAAAAATATTTCTTTCTATAAGAATTGAAAATTTCCTTTTTCAAAACGGGTTTTTTGAAAACAAAAATTAAGTTTTTTGTATATTTTGATGTGTGCTGAAGTTGTCAAAAATATTTGCTCTTTATTATAAATTATTTTAGCTTTCTACAAAGGTACTCGTATCAAAAATTTTACATAAACTTTTTCTCTGTAGTTTATATTACGTTTTGCTACAAAAATGTTAAATTTAAAGTATTAAGACTTTAGAAGCCGTATTTTTTCCTTAAGCAAATATTCCTCCACATATTAAGAAACTTATTCATTCTCAACAAAAGCACAATCAATTAACTTGTGAATATGTTTAGAATAATTTAAATGTATTCATTTTCATTTCAATTAAATGATCAAGTATATACACACAATACACAAAAGAAAGCAGACTTTGTGAGGGGAAAATCTGTGAAGAAAATGCAGTTGTTTGTTTTTGTTGAACAAAAGCAGAATACAATGAAATCTTAATAATTACTTATAAGTATAGGTATGTGTATGTGCTTTCAATTAAAATTATTTAAATAATAGATATACAAATGGACGAATATACTAAATACTAGTGGTAGGGTAAGCGGTTACTTTTCTTAAGTCATTTTTAGCTTTAATTGCATAAAATTTTTTTAATCAAAAATTCTGTTAAATTAAAAAAAAAGTTTCCTCTATAAAATATATGCAGGTTTTATTATTAGAAAAAATTACACTATATTATGATGACTATGCCTTAATTAAAAAATGTGTTAACTCTTATAAAACATTTGAAAGTGTGTCTAGATTTCACGAAATTTCGCACAAAATCTAAAATATTTCCCATGCAAAACAAAATCTACTTCATCATTAGATTTTGTCGAAATCTGCTTAAAATCTAGCATGACTTAATGACAAAACTATGGGTTTTTCAACATTTTACTTAAAATAAAGACTTTGTTAAATACAGGTGTGTGAATTAGCTATATTACCGTTGCTTCGTTGCAGTTTAGAAAAAATTTCCGTTAATGGTTCTTGTTCTGGATACGAAGGGTCGTATGAAAAAAAAACTAAACAAAGCTTTGATAAGCAATGTTAAGTAAAGTTGTATTCTAAAAAAAAAAATATTATATCAAAATTCTAAAGTAGAAACCCACGTTTGTTAAGACTACTTTAAGTTCATATTTCCAAAAAGTTTATTTCGTACCTCAAATTGTTTTGATAATATAGCACAAATTGATTGATGTTACATCTGAAAATGAAGCTTGAAGTGCTAGCTTTTAACTTAAATTTATTATTTCTGTCTTTTGATGGAAATCGAAAAACATAACAAAATCCATGATATAAATATAGAAGGTACTTCCATTCTCTCTTTGCTTTTAAAAAATAAGTATCAAGGCACATTCACAAGGTAGTAGCGGAAATTCAGCTGAGCTATTTTTTTTTTCAAATTAAAGTTCATCGGAAACTACAAAAATTTTTTACGAAAGAGAAATTAAAAGAAAATGTTAAAAAAATTCAATATGAAAAATATTTTATTAAAAAAAATTCTGTGAAAACAAATTTATAAATATGAAAAAACTATTAAAAAATTGTGAGAAGTGCTAAACGTTGCAAATGTTGTTAGTGGTAGCTGCCGCGGAGAAATATTTTCAAAGTTATGTGAATAATTTTTATTATTGTTATGTTAAACAAATTCTATTTTTGAAGTTTTTGATGTTGTTTTTTTCATTGTTGTATTTTTTCATTGTTTTTGTAATCCTGATACTACCTGGAAATGAATCTGCCTTGATAAGTATTTTTGAAGTTTGTTTTTTGAGAGAAATAAAAAAAGGTTCCCATATCGTAAAAAATATAAGTCTTGCCTCATACAATTTTTACAAAAATGTTTAATTTAATGTAAATGTGTAATGTGCGTATAAATAAAGTGATATACATTACTACACATCTGTGATGTTTAAAAAGTGGTTCTGTAATAAGTTGGCACATTTTTTTAAAATTTCTGCCTTAAATAAGTATTTTAACTATATTTTCATCCAAATTGATTAATGATTTTGATTAGTTGACAATGAGTTTTCATTAAGTTTAACAAATATTGATTGATATTACATCATGTTTAATCTATATAATTCGCTTCTTGTTGATTGTAACATGTTTTTCTAAAAAAATTACTTAAATACGCGATCAGATAATTTTGGCAAGTCTATTTCACAGATTTTACAGGCTCTTAGACACTGTTGGCGGACACCAGATAATGATGAGGACTCCAAAAATGCTATACCCGTATTTTTACAAGGATATTTTGTATGTCCACAGATTGTAATATGCAGCTCATTTTCGCTTTCTTTAACACAACAATACATTTTCAAACAAACAGGAAACAGAGAGGAAACATATTAAATTAATGCGGTAGCACGTTTTTACTGGAAACTTCAGAATACCTGTCCTTGTCAGATGGTAAGTGGCAAGAAAATATGCGAGAATGGAAGTACCTTCTATATTTATATCATGGCAAAATCCATAAAAAAAATATTAAAATAAATACAATTATATAAAAATGTTTTAGTGATGTACATACAATGAAACCGAATCGAAACAAGCTGTATATTAAAATATTCATTATCATTCGAATAAAATAAATTGTGATAATTTTCCATTGTTCATCATATTTGCTTTAATTTAACTTTCCTACCATGTCAGAAGCTCATATTTTTTAAAAAGTTATTTAATAAAATAAAAAATTATTTGAATACTCGAATGAAATTGTATTCGATTTTATACATCATAAGCTGTGAAGTGATTGTTGAACATGGTGGTGTTACCAGTATTTATTATTAAGTCAGAAAATAATTAAAGTTGTCTTATGCATATAATTTCTTAACAAAGTAATGTTAGCCTTGAAGTGCTTGGCAACCAACTACTATTAGCTTTAAAGTTAAAGTTAAATATTGTTTTGCATAAAGGGGAAATCTTTATAACCGTGCAAAAAACACAGTGTAAACAAAATAGATTTTGATATGGATTTCAATAAATATATACTAGATTTCCTGCAGATATAAGCATCTTATTACTACGTTCAAATCCTTGTTACTGAAAAATAATCATAAAAATTTGTTTTGTGATACATACTTATTATTTGCAATAAAACTATGATATCATTCTATGATATCAAATTTAAGTTGAATTTCAAAAGAGTTTGCAATTTATTCCATAATTTAAAACCTGAATAGGCAGATCTTTTTAAAAATTTCGTTTCTAAACGTTTCAAATTTGTATGAAAAATATCGAATATTTGTTTCAAAAAATATTTTTTCCACACAAATTTCAAAATGAAAAGATCATTCATCATCAATCAATCACCATCAACCCAAATGGCCAAATTTTGTAAAGTGGAAGCGTTAAACGTTGACAAATTTTGTATGAAAAAAAAAAAAAAAAAAAAACCAAATATAAAGGGTGTTTTTTATTGAGGTATAGAACTTTAAGTTGGCATCACTTTTTTAACTGGCGGCCATTTTGTCAGCTGTCAAGTGATTAATATTTAGTTTGGTTTGCCATTTCATCATGAACAGGTTGACAAAAGAACAACGCTTGCAAATCGTGCAAATTTATTTCGAAAATAATGTTTCAGTTCGCGAAGTTTACCGCAAGCTCCGTCCATTTTATGGTCGACATAATCGTCCATCAGAGCAATTAATTCGGTTAACCCTGGATCGTTTTCGCACTACGTTTACTCTATGTGATAATACGCATCCGCAGAGACGTCGAACAGTGCGCACCGAAGAAACAATTGCCGCTGTAGAGCAAAGTATTGAAGAGGACCCGAATGAATCGATTCGCCACCGTGCACAGCAATTGGAGCTTTGTCCATCAACTTTATGGAAGATTTTGAAGATTTTGAATGTGGATGAGTTGTGGTTCCAACAAGACGGCGCTACATGCCACACAGCGCACGTCACAATCGATTTATTGAAGGAAACATTTGATGAGCGCATAATTTCGCGGAATGGACCTGTCAATTGGCCACCAAGATCGTGTGATTTGACACCATTGGATTATTTTCTTTGGGGATATGTGAAGTCGGCTGTCTACGCCAACAAACCAGAAACGTTAGGTGACTTGGAAGCCAACATTCGTGGCGTTATTGCCAACATACGGCCCCATATGCTCGAAAAAGTGGTTGAAAATTGGACCTGTAGAATTGGCTTTATTCGAGCCAGCCGCGGTGGCCACATGCCCGAAATCATATTTAAACATTAATGGCATAAAATTATCCTTCCAATAAAGCCAAATTTATGGACATTAAAACGATTTTCTTGTGTTTTATTTCAATTCGAAGTTCTATACCTCTAAAAAAATTTATAACAAATTCTCATTCTTTAAGCTATTTTTCAATAAAAAAATCTCTCATAAAATCTTTAGCCGCTCAGAAGTTATAGATATTCTTCAATATATGGAAAAATCATTAAGCGTTTATTAACGTCATACGTCATGTCTTCAAAACTGAATAAAAATCTGCTTATTAAAAATTTTTTAAGGGTGCCTCGGTAGGCTAGTGAGTATTGTGCTAGCATATCAGTGTGGAGGTTGTGGGTTCGATTCCCACACTGGTCTGTCTCACCACAACGAGTGAAGGTCTACTATTCTTGTTTAAATTAAGTTATGATATAATTTGTAATAGTTATTATGTATATGTAACATTTAATAAATAAATAAATAAAACTTTTTTAAACTGAACAACCTAACTATGTCACACATTTATGTATTATTCAAGAATGTAAATAATATGTGTACGAGTGCAATGATTTTTAGTGTGTCTAAAAGAACTGGGTGATTTTTTTTTTCGTCTCTTGCCTGAGGTCATCGTAGAGTGTAAAGCATATTATATTTATATACATATATTCAACTATAATATTATAAAAACTTTAGCTGTTACCCAATGTATTTTTACACAGAAAAAATAAAAATATATATTTACTTACAGAAAAATTTATCATTAAAATCTACGAAAATAGAGGTAATTTAACATCTTTCTAGAATAATTTTGCTCTACATGTATTTCATGTTAATTTAACATGATTTACAGTAATCTGTAAAGAGTGCTAAACCAAAATGAAGAATCATGTTGAATCTAGGTTATTTCAAGTTAGAAGAGCGTAAATTTGATACTGAAAATTTACGAAAAACCATCTTGAATCAATGTTATTTCAAGTTGAAGCAACAACAATTTAATTTAATGTAGTCAGTGTATTTTATTAATTATTTTGACTTGCGTAATTGTGTGAATTGGCACAGGCATTTAGAAAATGATTGTGTGTTGGCTTTCCCGATCAAAATTCAACTTAAACTCATTACGTGGTAGTCAACACACTCACCGCTGCAGCCACAATAATCTAAAATATTTCTTATATACACACTATATAATATTAACATGAATTCAATTTTGATTACACATGATTTGATTGATCAAATACAAAATTTATTTTAAATTAAAATTAAAGTTAAACAATAAAACAAACTGCGAAGCTACTTTGTTTTGTCTGCAGTATTTGACCTTAAACCTTACGACCATAAGACTAGTACACTGCCTACTAGTCAGCAGTAGGAACTTTTCGCTGGTAATGCGAAGTTATTTCGCTATTTACGAATATCACAGCAAACAACAATATAGCAACAACAAATCACACTATTAAGCACTATAGTAAATTGCAGTTATGAACAAGGCAAATAAACACTAACAAATTTAAACAAGATATCGTGCCATAACCGCCAAAAAAGCTTAAGCGAAATAATTTTCGAACATAATGTTTCGACCAAAATCGATTATTATCGCAAATAATAGTCGCTTAAGCTATTTTAGCGGGTATGGCTCGATATTATTTCTTGTAAATTTAATATGATTAGCAATTAAAATTTTTGCATGGTGATTTTACATCGGCATTTTTTTATGTGTGTAGATAATTAATTATTCTAAGTTCAGATAGCGTAAAGATTGCTTAAATTTTTTTTTTTAATTTTGTTATTCAGCCATTTTTAAACACCACATATTTTCACTAATTTTCTTAAAGCTTTTTATACTTTAACTATTATTTTTAATTTTCCATATTATAAGACGTAGCTTTGCTAGAGAAAAGTCACCAGCTGGTTATGTTTGTGCTAGAATAGTATTTATTTATATGTATGTTGATTGTTTAAGGAAAATTATAATTGGAATGCTTAATCATATAGTGTTATTTAATTATATTTTCATTAAACAATAGAAGAGATTCATTCCTTTGCCAACAGCTTGAGCAAACACTTTGTGATTTCTTAAGCTTTTGTAATGTTTTTTTTTATATATTATGGTTTAGTTTATATGTAGACGTTTGCTTAGATCCTGTGATTTCACAACCAAGTTAAATATAATATAAATCTCCTGTCCATTGAAACTTTAAGCATATTAGTTATTAATTTGATACAGTATTTTATATATGTAGTGGAATTAAAAAAAGCTTAATTTGTTGTATTTAATATGGGAAAGAAATGAGGGCGAAAACTGTAGAATGCTAAAAATTAATTTTTTTTTATACTTTAGATACTGTGATTTATAAAATATTTTAAGGCTATAGCTATACTTTTTATATATTACACGAACAATTTATATATTACTTTAAAAACAAGCAGTTTTATTCCATAATTCTAGTTTTTATGCAAATATTTCACAGCAGAGTTAGTGTATGTATGAATCAAGAGTTATATGAAACCTTCGCTGCAAGAGAGTCATAACAGCATATTAAATGACTCTGTGATCAGCACAGCATTACCAGAAGGATCGTATATCGCTCAACTTCATCTTATCGCTCTTCTATGATTGTATTGCTCGTAAACTACAACTCTAAATAAAGCTTAATTTTATTTAATTAAAACTTTCATTTATTAAAACATATTTTTACATTACACCAAAGATAAACTTATTCATAAATAAATTTTATGAACATATATTTTGATGACAATTTCCGTCTTTCTCCTACAACTGCTATAAATGAATCCAAAGAAAATAATTAATATCCTGGCATAAGGACACATTTAATGCAATGTTAATAAAATTATGTATTCTTCCCTGAATTATCTCATACATCTTTTACTTTAATTTATGTTATAGCAATTTTCTCATATTTAGCCAGCAAAAAATAAAAATTAATTAAAACTGAAGAACATTACAGACATTCTGATTTAATAAGTAAAATGATAATTTATAAAGCAGAGTGTTCATTTTCTTTTTTTTTATACACTTTAGGGTAATTGACAAAATATATTAACACTCTGACATGTCAAACATATTTGCTGGCAAGTGCTCTTACATAAATGAATATGTTTGAAAATAATGTTGTGTGAATGTAATTGTACATGTAAGAAGTTGTTGATGCGTAAAAACATTTTTATAATGTGTGTGCAAATGAGATTTTTACTTTATTTTTCTGTGGCCTATATTAAAAGTCGAATATTATATGTAATTATTTTTCGCACATAAAAATAGCTTCATACTCAAAAATGTATACAGAAGTAATTGATGTTACGCAAGAAATATGTATGTCAGTTAATAAGTGTTGTCTTAAAAGATTTTAGCCATATGGAGATTGAATTTAATATGATCAGACGAAAGTTCGTATAGCTTTGTAAGCCAAATTTCATGCAACAATTATTTATTATAAACATATAACACCAAAGTTAATTGTAAATATTCTGACAAACACGCAGTAAAACGGAACAACTAGCTGTTTTTGAAAGCCACTACAACTTCACCATCAGCGTTCTTTGTGTTTGGTCCACTGTGTGTGGTGTCAGTTGATGTAGATTTCTGCTTTATTTACTCAGCCTTTATTGCAAATGGAATATAAGAATTGTTTTGATGCATCGTATTACACGTTTCTGAAAGCTTTTTTGTAATGAAAGCTCCATTTTACCATCTCTAAATTTACAACAGTCTTGCCATTGTCAGAATCTTTTGCTGCCAACATTTATTATAAAAATGTGTTACTGATAAATATTTTTTCTTAAGTTTAGTTGTTATCGATTACTCTTGCTATGCAATAAGTTTCTTTAAACAAACTTTTTTTTTCAAAACATCTGGGGCGAGATTCCGCAACGATGAGTTTTGAAATGAAATTTCAGTGTTCACAATTCCCCACACTTTTTCCAGTGATAAATTTTGACGCTAGTGTTCACTATAAATATCAAAATTATTCATTCTCACCGTTGCGGATGCACAAAACAACAAGTGTACACTGGAATTGGTGAACACTTCAAAATCCATTGTTGTCGAATCCGGTCCCTGGATAAGAAAATGTGGATTATCTCTAGGAAATATTTTTTACTTAAATTTGCTAGACAAACTTGTATTGCCGATTAATGCTCTAATTTTGTTCGATGACTGTGTTGTCTTTTCTATGGACGGAAAAAGGTCTCAGTTGTGCTTCTTTAGGACAATTATTATCTATTGTCTGTGCTAGAAGGTTTGTGAATATCCGTTACGCAATAGTTCCAAACCAGTATATATTACACACATCGTCCCTACCATGTCAAACTATTCAATATGCAAAATTTGTAATTTTTAAAAGAGCAGGAAGACCCTTCAACTGTGAATTTAAGGATAGCGTATTCCTAAAAGTGGCAGGTTTGATACATTTCTTATTGAGTTATCTATGGCCCATGAGAATTTCATTATTTTGGAAGGAGGCATATCGTATAAATTAAGATACCAAGATAACCCATCTAAAAAATTAATTTTGCATATTGGATTGTACCACGTCACACCCAGGGAAAAGCTGCAACTTAAAAATACGAACGCGTCACATTAATTCAATGATTTTCAATATAATAGAAAATGTATGGTGAGATACTTTAAAATAAATAAAATTAATTCATCAATACTGTAAATTAATATTTTTTGATATTGAAATGAGAAATTTTGTTAATGTTTTTTATTAATTCAATATGATTTTTATAGATTTTAAGCTATTTTTTCCCTGGGTGTAGGGACGATATATTTTTAATGCCCTAATTCAGTAAGAAGATTTAGGACGTTTTTGTTTCAAAATGCTCTGAGTTCTTGTCTTTGAATTCTCTAAAATATTTTCTTCAAAAATTGTTGTTGTCTATGATAATGAAAAATAACAATGTTATTGTCATGTTTTTAAAATATAAAAATTAAATTAAAATATTATACATTAGTTTGAAAAATATATGAAAAAGTATGTGTTGGATATAATGTTTGGAACAAAATCATAAAGCAAATACACGAACCTTCTAGCACAGACAACAAATAATAATTGTTTTAAAGAATCAAAACTACTGCTTTTTTTCGTTCATAGACAAGACGATACAAATCATCGAATACTTTAGTTAATCTAATTTTTATGTTTTAAAACAGCTACGAAGAAAAAACTGATTTCTTAATTGAAACACAACATTCTTTGAATCAACTTTTAATGTGGTTCAATTCGAGAGAGGCCTTGGCTGAAGTACTTAGCACGTTGACTACAAAACCGAAGTTCCTGGCTTGGAGCACGGTATCAAACAGTCATTAAATAAAAACATCACGTATTTTTCTGATGTGCATTAGTGTCGCTTTATATCAGATGTTGTAGCGAAGTTCAAGTGATGAAGGCATAGTGACTGGTCACTGAACTATACCTACTTCACCACATACTGATCCTAATTTAACATCAGAGAGCCTTCCTTCGTTGTATAGCAGAATCATCGGCGAAGTTAAATAACCAAAAAAAATGGCTACTAAGCACATCTTTAAATAATTTAATACACCTCATTGACACCAGAGGCGCTGCAACACTGCATTATTAAAAAACGTGCAAAAAAGCAGAGTTGTAAAAAGAATAAAGCTTTCCCCTATATTTCTTATTTTATATTCTTTATCACTATCCCTTTCCTAAGAGAAGGTAACAACTAGTAGTCGGCATTCATTGGCTAAGTTCTACTTCTATTTAAAAAAAAATTAGATCTCATAGTGCACTTACACTGTCTCAAAATTTAGTACTTTCGACATTTCCATCTAAATCAAGCTGCTTTTTTCCAGATTCCCATACAAAACGAAAACTAATATTTCAGTAGATTTGTAGGAAATCTACTAATAATCTAATGTTTTTATTTATTCTTTACTACCCTGTACAACAAAAGGTGAGTGAATTAGCTACGGTCTGCTTGAAAAAAGTGTGTGAATTGGCTATAATGCAGGTGATTGGTTGTAGTCTTAGAATCAAATTAATTGATGGGTTTTGTTTTGGATAAAAAATATCTTGATAAATGTCAAAAAAAAAACGCTGGTGTAAACGGTATAGATTTTCATAAAGATTTTAATCAAAATATGCTAGATTTTGTACTAATTAAATGCCTTATTACAAAGAAAATTCAAATGCAAGAACTTGTAATAATTTTTTTTGACGAAAAAACTCGGATTTGTTCAATCGACAAACTATTTCAAGTTGTTAAAATGAGTAAAATTTTTAGTTTTTCGTAGCGGAAAAGTTTTTAACATGTAGGAAAAAAACGGATTTTTTTAAATCTACCATTTGTGGAAGAAACAAAATCAAAACTACACTGAAAGAATTTTTGGCTTAAATTCTATGAATTTCGACACTAATCTAATAAAAAATTCATTAAAAATCACGCTTCGTTGGATTAATGAAACCAGTTTCGTCAAAATTATTTTTTTTTTTTCTTTTTTTTTTTTTTAAGAGAAGTAACACTCAGGCAATTAATGCCTACTACTATTACTAGGTGTTACCTTCTTTAGGAAAGGGATAGTGAGAGAGAAGACAGGTGGTGAAGGAAGAGATAGAGGAAAGCTTCATTCTTTTGCAACTCTGCTTTTTCGCACGTTTTGAATAATGCAGTGTTGCAGCGCCTCTCTGATGTTAAATGAGGCGTATTAATTTTTTGAAGCTGTGTCTGTAGCCATTTTATTGATTATTTTACTTCGCCGATGATTTTGCTACACAACGAAGGAGGGCGCTCTGATGTTACATTAGGATTAGTATCTGCTGAAGTCGATATAGTTCAGTGACCAGTGACTATGCCTTCATCACTTGAACTTATCTACAACAACTGACACAAAGGGACACTAATGCACATCAGAAAAATGCGTGGTGTTGTTATTTAATGACTGTCGGATACAGGGATTGAACCCAGGACCTTCGGTTTTGTAGTCAACGTGCTAACTACTTCAGCCAACGCTTGAAAACTTCATCAAATTTAATTAACAGTGTAATTAATGCAGTGCTTTAACTTCAGCGAAATAATAAAATAATTTCATGAAAAGAATGGAATAACTTAAATATAAAGGGGTTTCTTAATAATTAGAAAATATTGTTGTCATGAATCCAATAAAATATTCTTACGAAACCAGAAACACCAACGAAGCAATTCTAATGAAATTATTTCACAATATTCATAATTTCATTGGATTTGTGAAATTATCATTAAAAAAATTTTAATGAAATTGTTTCATTGGACTTTGAACAAAATTCTTTCGGTGTAGAAACATGGAAAAAATCATGGTATGAATGTAAATTATTTTTGGAAGCAACCCTTAAAAAGAATCAAAAATTTAACAAGGTTTTTACATCCTCGTATGAATTGATAAATCGATAGAAAATAAGCCACGTGAATGTGCCTTGGAATAACCTTTACCAAGTTACAGAAAACGGCGGCTGGTTTCAACACATAAAGTATTCTTGCTTAAGCTTTGGATATAAAATGATGATATACAAAATATCTCTATTAACACTCCTTTTTGTGTATAAGCCAGATAATTGTCTAATTTTTCTTGATGCAAAAAGCAGTGACAAATCACAAAGACAAGGCACACGGATTAAACTAGAAAACTACTCTTTTAAAAAATATTGAACATTAAAGTGTTGTTTTTTTTTTTGTCATATTTACTTTTATTATCTTAGCTAAATTTTTGCATTTAATATACATATAAATATATTACCATATACATACATAAATCATGAGTACGATTGACGAAACTCGATTATCCACAACCAGCCAGCAAACAAAGCGTTTATCTTCCATACGCCAAAGCCGAATATCTACTAATCCAGTGCCACCAACGCTTACAAAAGAAGAGGAAAGGCAAGAATATTTAACAAATTTATTAAATGAAATCTATGAAAGAGAAGAACAACATCAGGATGATGAAGATGTCAGCTTGCAACCAAGTTTTAGTAAATTTCAAGTGCCCTAGTAAGTATTTCAAGTGTTCAAATCCGTTTTCGCTTGAACCATTTATAAATGAATTTATTTCTTTATCTACCCATCCAACCATGCATCGTCAATATCAACCTGCACACATCAGTTTTATTAAATGCCGCAATCGTTATAATACCAGCAAAAGGCTGTATGAACAACGTTTTCAATATGAAATTGAACAACTAATTGCCCAACAGGCCACCGGCTATGAGGCGGCACGTTTATATAGGTTTGTGTTTAATCCAACTAAAGACTATATTATAATTTAATATTTATATTTTTATATATTTCATATTTTTTGTCTTAAAAATTGATAAATTCCACAATGTCTATGACAACAAGCACAGACATTTATGCATCACCACGATTTGGCCGCCACTGCACAGTCGCAGTGAAATTTCCCATACGCAACGTTATTTTTTCAGTTTATCACGTAAAGAACGTAAACGTTTAAATTGGATTATGAACACGAACATTATATGATGTGATGAAAACTTTGACATGTGTAGAAGTATGTCGTCACCTTAAATTACAAGGGACGTAAATACACAAAAATTCGAAATCGAGTTTTTTATTGCTTATGGTTCATTTTATCAAACTACATGTTCACGCAAATATTTACACCTCTGCGATCAAAAATGACGGACTTTATTGAAGAAATTTAAACGGACGTAATTACGAATGTATCTATTTTTTATTATAAAGAACGTAACGAACATAAAAGCTTAACTATATATATTTATATATATAACAAGAATTAAAAAATTAAAAACCCCCCGATATACCTAGAAAAGATGTGACATCTTCTAAACGGCTGGATCGATTTTCTTCAAACATAGTTAAGAACCATCTCGATCAAGTCACCTTTCAAACAGAGAAAACTAAATCAAAATCGGTCTAGCCGTTTGGGCTGTACATGGACACGGACAGACACACAGATACACAGACACACACTACAAACTTATAACACCCCTCTTGTTTTGGTCGGGGGTTAAAAAGGAAATAAATGGTTAAAAATATAGAAGTATCAATACTACAAGTAAATTTCGAAGAAAATTTTCAAGAATACTTTATTATTTTTGATTTTGCAACGTTTTTTGTTTCTCCTGTAACAAATATAGACGTGTAGTTACGTCCCTTTACGTTTAAGTTGACGATATATATATATGTGGATATTGATGGCTTAATATAAAAAGGACGTATCTCAATATTTTTCGAAAGCTCGTTTTTAACGTTTTGTGGGAGACAACGTATAATTGCATCTGCTTTTTTACAGTTAAAAATCAAGGACTTATGTCCATTTAAGAAATTACTTCTGCATGTTTAGTTTTTCTTCAGTTGCTTGCTTCTCCCATAAAATATCGAAGATTCGAGTTCCGCCTTTCTTATATTAAGCCATCGATATGTATGTCTATATATATTTTATTTCACATAAGTATTTATTTCGAGCGAATTGTCAATAAATTCCAAGAAGTGGAAGAGGTAGAGAATATAAAATAAATTAAATACAATGGAAATATATATTAAAAATTTGTTATTCAGGCATGTTCTGCAAATCACATTTTTCAAATCACTAGTGATTTTAAAAGTAATTATGGTCATGCAGATATTTGTTCGCTCTTTTTTTTAATTTTTCTATTGTATAGAGCATCAAATATCATTTCTGAAAGAAATTTATCGTATATGATTTTAATCAGAACATGCCTGATTAATTATGTTCTTTGGTTGCCTTTGGCTATCACGAGTAATTAAACCCTTTTCATAATTTAGTGCGTAAATTTAATCGGTCTTAAGTTTGAATTTCTATCAGTGCTTTTAAATGCTTTTAATTAATGTGCGAGTAATATTGTGATGTGGAAAGTAAAAATACGATTTACTTTCTATGTCCTCTTCGTTAATCACACTGGCCTGCAAAAAAGGTTTATAAATAAAATAACTTCCTGATTACGAAAATTACCTCCATTTTCTCTCATTGCATACCATTTGTGGCACAGCCCCAGCACTATTTTATTAATTTTTAATAATCAGGGGGTCTACTTTGTAGATCGGAACGAAACAAAATGCTTTCGAATCTACTGAACCAGTCCTATCATGAATTCCATAAATGAAAATTTCCGAATCAAATTTTTCGTTCACATTGATTTCAATTTTGTATCTTCAATTCCAATAAAATTAAAAAGTTACATATTTTCACTTTTTCCAACAGACAAGTCCTTGTGAGTAATTTTCTTCATAAATTGTCTAAATATTTTGGAATAGTGTGAAGGTTTTTAACACCAATTGTTCACACGTTCGGAAATTTTATTTATGCTAAGCCTGGTTATAAACATACGAATTTGAAAGAATTTTCTTTCGCTACGAATTACACAGCAGAACTCCAGGTATGTAATGGAAAAGTATTGTTTTCGAAACGATTTCAAATTTTGAAAGGCTGGGTTAGGTTAGCAGGCTACTGCTAAAGAAGGGTGAAATTTCGAGTCCAGCTCACTTGGGCCCAATAAAATGATCCCATTGTGCTACCTGTGAGTTGAAGAGAAGATAGTGAAAGAAGTTGCTAGCGAAAGGAAGGGATCGAGGAAAGATTCATTCTTTTACAGCTCTGCTTTTTTGCACGTTTTTAATAATGCAGTGTTGCAGCGCCTCTGGTGTCAATTAGGCATATTAAATTTTCAAAGCTGTGTTTAGTAGCCATTTTATTGCTTATATTACTTCGTTGATGATTTTGCTACAAAATACCGATGAAGAAGGGCTCTCTGATGTTGCATTAGGCTTAGTATTTGCTGAAGCAGGTGTAGTTTAATGACCAGTACCTTATACTTGCATCTCTAGATTTTTTCCTACAATAATTGATACAAAGACGCTAATGCATATCAGAAAAACATATGATGTTATTATTTTAATGACTGTTGGAGACCGGAATTGAACTCAGGACCTTCGGTTTTGTAGTAAAAGTGCTAACTACTTCAGCCAACACCACCTTCATTGTTTTGAAAAGGTGTGATTAATTTGGAGCGATTTAATGCATCATTTTTAAGCGAATCTTAAGCTACTAGCTTTTAAAGATCACACTAGAAGCTAAAATATAAATAATCACCCTTATTCCAGTTGTCGGCATTAACGTTTACTTTAATACGATACTAAACATTTTAGTGCTACTGATAATCTATTTCCGTTCCACAAGGTGTAGCCGTTTCCAACAATGGCTACACAAGCCCCTATTTTTCTGCTATTATGTTAAAGTGACGTTGATGTCAACACCACTGTCGGTGCTGCGTTGACTATATAAGTGGAGCTTTGTTGCAAATTGTGTTTCAAAATTTTGTGAAAAGAGCGGACGTTGGCTGATGTTCCAGAGGTGGACATTTGCCCCACATCACTTTCTATTATTAATTCCCATATTTTTACTTTATATTGGTATCAATAGAACAGAATTTGTCAAAGCCAAAGTGTGTTTTTAAGCCAATTTACTTCCTTACTTTAATGCCCTAATTCAGTAAGAAGATTTAGGACGTTTTTGTTTGAAAATGCTTCTCAGTTCTTGTCTTTGAAGTCTCTAAATTATTTTCTTCAGAAATGGTTGTTGTCTTTGACAATGAAAAATATAAAAATTATTGCCATGTTCTTAAAACATAAAAAAATCAATTAAATTATTATACAATAGTTTGAAAAATATATGAAAAAATATGTCTTGGAGATAATGTTTGGAACAAAATCATAAAGCAAATACACGAACCTTCTAGCATAGACAATAAATAACATTTGTTTTAAAGAATCAAAACTGCTTCTTTTTTTTCGACCATAGACAAGACGATGCAATCGTCGAACAGAATTAGGGCATAAGACTCAAGTATTGGTTTCTATTTCATTTCAAGTTTAAGGACTAATTTCATAATATCCTTTTTTTTCAAAGACAAATATCCTAATTGTAAAATAAGAACAGTGAATATATATATGCAAATGGGATCCAATAAATGGGATTAGTCATCTATTTGCCCCTCAATCAAAAATTATAAAGAAAAAAATTTTAAAAGAAAAATTTCCAAAAGTAAATATGCTAAATATTTGTTTGATTAATAAAAAAAAAGGATTGAAATCCAGCACATACATCCATCCACATACATTCATACATATATTCCTTCTGCCACTCTTTTATTCTAAAAATAGTTTAAAATAAATTTTTTAAAATTAAAGTACGTCAATAATTTACTTAAATATATACATATATACATAAATACATTTGTATACATCTTACTCTCTGCATGATAGACATTTATAAATCATCCTTTCTCAATGACAAAACAAAAAGAAACCTTAAGCCAAATGGAGTTTTCATGAAAATCTCAGAATAAAATTTTATATTTGGTAACATTTGCTTGGTTTGAAAATTAAAAGATTCATTGTAACGTCAATCATTTTCAATGATTCTTTTGCGTTAGCCAACAAGCCTTATATTAAATAAGAGAATGAATCTCATTTTTTTTTTTGTTGCAGTTCGATTACAGTCAGCCAACAAATTGCCATTGGGTTTCCAAAAATTGTTGCTTGACTTGACTGACAGTTCTATTTAGTAATGGAAAACGAAAGCTGCCAATTATCACAGTATTTAGATGTGAAATGGGATATCTTTAAGCTCTTTGAAGGATCAGCTCTCTGGAGATGGGCTAGAAATGGGTTCATGTGTTAAGGGGAGAAGTATTAGTAAATAAGTGTAGGGGACACTTAACAATTTCTGATATCTTCAATAGATTCGTGGAAAATACTTTTACTAGTCCGTGGGGTAATAAGAATAGCTGGTAAGTTTTTAATGCTAAAAGGGTGGTCAATCATTTATAAATGTGGTTAAAATTGTAAGGGCCTAATTCATAAAAAATATTTTGTTTTTATAAAAGGTTTATTAATCAAGTCTCCATAAAAAAATTTGTTTAATATTTTTTATGAATAAAGCAGTAAGCCTTCAGCCTGATATCTTAAGTTGTTATATCTACTTTCTGGAAATGTTGTCAATCACTGTCCGTATTTGAAAAATTAATTATAGCTTTGTCAAATATATTACCACAAGCACGTATGGTATAAAATCTTTTATGAGAATTAAATATTTCATTCAGGATGTGGTTGCATGTCTGTTAGTTACATAGCTTTTGGAGAATATTTTACTATGTTTGGAAAACTCCTTGAACCGCACTTAAAGACTTGTTTTAAATAAAATCAGTTCACATGGAAAGAAAATATTTTTTTTTATATACCACTGGAATTTATGCAAAATTTTTAAAACAGTTTTTTATAGCCAACCAACAAAAATTAAGGACAATTTCTTGTATATGTGACTAGCAGAACGCGATCTTTTTACTAAAACCCGTCCAAAAATGATTCTGAAAGTCATTCAAAACTCAGCATAGTTTTTTAAAAAGAATTGCTTTGAAATTATTCGAACGTTATGACATACCTTGGGATCTATTGTGTAATTAGAAATACAAGAAAATACTATTGACTTTACTTGTAATAAACATGCAAATTGCAACCCCCGTATTTATAAAAACTAAAATGACTTTGATTTATTTGAACTATTTCATACAAAGTTTTCTTAAAACGGATTTCAAATACGTTTTATTTTTTTATGAATATGAGCCGAGTCCTCGTCCATACAGTGAAACATTTGCTGCGAAACACTTTTGTTTTCTCTTTTGAAACTGCATTCGTGTCCACACTGTGAAGTTTTTGTCTTGCAGCTTAATAAATTTGTTCATATATTTCTCATGAGAATGAGGCGAGAATGACGTACTCAACAAGAACTTCGTGTACATGAAACAAAGTACCTTTTGTCATTCCTCTTTCTCCTCTCGTCAACAAACTCAAATGTTTTGCAGCAAATGTTTCACGAGGACTAATGCCCTAATTCTGTTCGACGAATGTATCGTCTTGTCTATGGACGAAAAAAAGAAGCAGTTTTGATTCTTTAAAACGATTATTATTTGTTGTCTATGCTAGAAAGTTCGTGTATTTGCTTTATGATTTTGTTCTAAACATTATATCCAACACATATTTTTTCATATATTTTTCAAACTATTGTATAATAATTTAATTGAATTTTTATGTTTTAAAAACATGGCAATAATATTTATATTTTTCATTGTCAAAGACAACAACCATTTTTGAAGACAATAATTTAGAGACTTCAAAGACAAGAACTCAGAAGCATTTTCAAACAAAAACGTCCTAAATCTTCTTACTGAATTAGGGCATAAGTAATTTTATTTGATTAGAGTTATAGAGAAGACACCTTGATTGTATATATTTTTAACCCCCGAACAAAAAAAGGGGTGTTATAAGTTTGTAGTGTGTGTCTGTGTATCTGTGTCCACGAACAGACCAAACGGCTGGATGGATTTTGATTTAGTTTTTTTTTTTTGTTTGAAAGGTGATTTAATCGAGAGGGTTCTTAGCTGTGCTTGGAAAAAATCGGTTTAGCCGCTTAGGAGATATAACATCTTTTCTAGATATATCGGGGGTTTTTAAAAATTTTGGTTTTTGCTATTTTAGTTATTCTTTATTAAAATTCCATTAAATAAATCTATTTTTAATTTTCTTTATTTCTAACTTTAATTATTAACAATGTTTGTTTACGCATTTGCATAATTTCGTTAAATACTATTATTATTTTTCTTCCAATATTATTGTTTTTTAGTTTTATATTTCCCTTTGTGTGATTTTATTTAGTGCTTCCGTTTCCTAATTATTTTAATAATTTTCAAATTAGAAAACAATTGTAATGTGTGTTTGTTGGGGTGAGCCCAAAAAAATCTTATATTCTTTCTGAATATTTCTAGTTTTACTTTTAATAGACCTCTAAACAATATTTGTTTTGTAAACCTTTTGTGAACTTAAATAATTTGTTCGAAATACGGCAGTAGATTCTTTAAATCAAATTGATTAAAAAATAATAACTACATAAATCATGATAATTGTAGTCCTGGACTAAAGAGTGTTAAAGCGAGTGTCACTTTTGGAATGTTTCTAAGCTTCCTAATAGAGTTATTCTACCAAATAAGGACTTGCATTTAAGGAAAACATTAATTTTTAATTTAAGCTCGTTTTGCTAGTGAGTTGACTTAAATAGCGCGAATTCGAACCTTGGCCATATCCCTATGCTAATGCATATCACAGTATCCTTTTTTGTCTATATGTGTGGCATTAAACCCTTGGAAAGGTAAAATAACCAATAAAATGGCTTAACACAAGTTGCTGAGCAACAATCAGCAAACCCAATTTAGCGCGTTCCGCGCTAAGCTTAATGCGTTTTAACTACCTCAAACGCGCGTTTTTTCGTCCTAGCGCGTTTAATAAAAAATGCGCTAAATTAGCGCGTTTTGGCGTCTATTCTAGCTGAAGTACAAAAAGCATTTAAATCGCAAAACTATTTAACAATTAATTTAAGTTGTTACAAAGGTTAACAAATTAAATTAAAATAACAACTAAGAATTTCGATTATTTGGAAGGCGATTCTAGTTCTGTATTAAATGATTTTAGTTATGAAGGATATAATTTCGAAGAAACAATATTATAAAATCTTAAAAAAATTAAAACTACTTTTTGGAATTAAACTTTGGAATCCTCTCTTTTGACGTCCTTAAAGTTTTTATGACTTAATCGTGAGAAGAAGAAAATTGTAACACTAACACTTGCGTCCTCTCACGGGTGACAACTTTTAACAAATATTAATAATAGACTCACCTTCGACATTGTTTTAATTTTTTTATTGTCAAAGAGTATAACATGGCTATTCACAGTCAGTCACAACTTCTGTTATGACTGAGTTCTATATTAACTCTTGTGACTCGGTCTTAATTTTGTATTCTCGTAACATACGTCACAAAAAAACTAAATTTTATAGCTAACATTTTATTTTAAATAAATATTATAACAGTTGAATATTGAATGAAAATAAATTAAATAAAAAATTTAATAAAAAAATTTAAAAATATGATATTGAAGGGTAAAATCTGCGAGTGTAGTAGGTAGTGCAAAAAGCTTGTTCTTGACTGTTTGTGGAAATTTTACTTCACCACGAAAATGAGCCTTTATCAGAAATGTCACACATTGGATAAGCCTTGAAACTGAAGGCATCAAATAGCTTTTTGAAATGGGTTTTTGATAATGCTCCATGGGCATAAAAACTAGATAAAAATCTTACTTCTAATGGCATTTGCATTCTTTGATCATCAAAGCGTCTTAAAATTTCAATCATTTGTCTGCAGATTGCTTTTGGCAGTCCATAAAACTAAATGTGGACTCTTGTAAGGAAAACGGATTGATTCTATCACGCAATAGCTTTATGTGCCTTTTTCTTTTAATAACTTTTTTTTTACTTTAAAATTAAAAATTACTTTAAAATGCCATTCACAATTACTATGATCGTCTACATACCTGCCCTTAATTTTAAAAATGTATGTTAATAGAATTTTATTTTGAAAATCGGAAATTTTAGTCCTTAGTCACAATGTTCAAGTTATGATTATTTTTCAGTCACAATATTTTCTGTGAATAAGCATATAAATTTAACAATAAAAATAAATAATTAAAAAAATTTAAATTTTTGTTAATCTTTTACTTACTGTCAGCTTTGTCACGCGTGAAAATTTGTATTTTTTATTCCTTGTATAAAGAATAAAATCACTATTTAATTTTATATGGGAAACCCTTAAAATGCATACATGCATACATACATATATATTTATAACAGGAAGCTTGTGTGGACGTGTGTGTTCATGTGTGTGCGTGTGTGTGTAGGGTACAACAACAGTTACTGTGTTTGAGTTTATTCATTTCCTACAATTAATACTGAGAAAACTTTTCGCACAATGCCTACCAATTAAATATTAATTTTGATTAATATATGTGCCCTTAATTATGAAAGTGGTCTAAGTCATATATATTTCTTTCTTCGGATATTTAGTAGATTACATATGATAAAATATTTTGATATTATGCAACATTTTAATTTATAGTTGTGCTAGTCTCAAATAATATAAATTTATTTATTTTTTATTAAACATTTATTGCAGATTTTTTAAGATTTATTTCGTATTTCCAAGCAAAAATGCATATGACTTAGACTACTTTCATAATTAAGCGCACATATGTTACGCAAATTTAATTATTTGAATGTAAAACAATTGTTCTTTTACTTAAAATTATTGATTTCTTTGACATGCATTATATAATTTATTTGTTTAGCAAAAAATTTTCCTTGACATTTAAATTTGTTTCGTCATTATTAATGTTAAATTTTGTTTATTCTTGTTAACTAATTCTGTTTGAAACACTGCAGTAATATCAGCTTAATTGATTTTCCAAAAATCTAAACTTTTTAATGTAATTAACCGGATAAATCACACTCGACTCAATTATTCACTATTGAAGTATTTTTTTAGTTAGGTGACGTGTATTTATTAATTGGGAAACTACTGTATAATAAGTTAACTGAAAAGGTGTGATAACAAAACTTTTATTAAATGCTTTGAGGTCATTAAACACAGTTTTCTTGGGGGCAAACATGGCTTCGATATAGATCGAAATTTTAAAATCTTTCAATAGAGTTTAGTCTACAGCCGCTTAGGGTAAGCTGCTTAATAAGGCTAAGTTGAGCAGATTAACCGCCTGTTTCTATAAACCAGACAGGCAACGCGTTGTGGAAATGAGAGGTAAGAAGGCAAGTCAATTGGTTTAAGATGTAATTCTCTCAGACAAGATAACAGGAATTGCTCTTGCACCAATTCAATTGCATCTGAGTGAATTTGCTAAATTAGGTCCCATATTATTAATTCATATTCTATAAAAGGACATGAAATGTACATGATTTCCTAAGTAGAATCAACTTGATTATATATATGGAGTTTAGAATTTTGATTTGTGAAAACTTATTCACAGCTGTCTTAATATACAACACTAAATCCTGTTTAACTTGCATAGTGAAGCAAACAAATTACTAGCTCTTATATCGAATAACACATTCGAAAAATATTTACGAGTTTTAAAATGTAAATATTTAAAAATTTTGTTTCATTTGTTATGCTAATATGCTCTGTTTTTATTTTGGTTGTGCATAATGTCCACCCACAAATAAACAGATTTCACCAAAATCTTTTTATACAATTTTATTTTGATTTAAACTTATAAATCTCTCATTCCAACCATTTCACATGACTTGTTCTCCAAAAAATATTTAATTCCAATGCATAAATGAACAAAAAACTGTCTAAAGGCAAACGAAAATACATGAACCAATAACTTAACTAAAAGTGGAATATAATTTTATAAATAATTAATATAGAAAGTTTCATTTTAATATTTTGGGACATTTTCATTAAAAGTTTCATTCTTGATTTGTTAAATTTGATACAATAAATACTTAAAAGCTTTTTCAATTTCATTGGATTTCTTATTAAATGTTTATGATCAAATTCGGTGCACGAGTTGTTGATTTTTGTTGAAAAATAATTTTTCTCTGCCAATTCATTAATTCACTTTATCTCTGGTTAAACTTTCTTGTTATTGGAAAACAAAAAAAGACATATAAAATGAGAATAGAAAATTAGTTTGTACTCATGATTAAAAAAACTTGAAGTCTAACACTTGATTGAGTATCAAAGGACAAAGTTGACTGCCTTTTAAGCTTATCTTGTTTTGTGGTAATACATGGTAATTATTTCTTATAAATAACCTTTAATAGGGCATTTACACTTGAACAAAATCTAGCAGACTTTAATTGCAAACTTTTTAAAAATCAACACAGTTTACTCTAAATTATTTTTTTTTACATTTAACAAGGTTTTCTATCCAAAACAAAATCCAAAACTACAACATCATAGCGGCAATCTAGCTTATTCACAAAGCTTTTTAAGCACACAGGCTAACTTTTTAGTACGAACTAGACAGAAAAAAACACCAAAATAGATTTCAAGTACACTTTATTTTTTATGAATATAAGAGTAACGATATCATGACAAGCGATATCATATCCAACGCTTTGGGCACACTTAGGAACTGGGTAACAGACTGTGGGCTAGGAGTGAATCCAAAAGAAAAACAAAACTGATACTATTTACCACAAAGACCAAGGTACAGAACTTTAGACTTCCGTTGCCTGACGTAGTTAGCACGTTGACTACAAAACCGAAGCTCCTGGATTCGAGCCCGGTCTCCAACAGTCATTGAAAAATAACAACATCACGCATTTTTCTGATGTGCACTAGTGTCGTTTGTATCAGTTGTTGTGGGAAATGTGCTAGTGATGCAGGCATAAGTCACTGGTCACTAAAAAAAAACTATACCGACTTCATCAGATACTACTTCCAATGTAACATCAGAGCGCCCTCATTGGTTGGGTAGCAGAATCATCGACAAAGCAAACTAACCAATAAAATGGCTACTAAACACAGCTTCAAAATTTAATACGCCTCATTTGACACCAGAAGGCGCTGCAACACTGCATTATGAAAAAAGCGTGCAAAGAGCAGAGTTGTAAGAGAATGAAGCTTTCCTCTATCTCTTCCTTCCTCCCGTCGTAGGATGTTTATATCTAAATGGGGCCTAGATTTTAAAATGCTTAAATAGATGTATACAGCGATTCTGCGTCCAATACTGACTTACTGCGCTATAGTATGGTGACCTGCCACAAATAAGAAATACGTTGTTGCCTAGCTTTATAGAATACAGAAATCCGCTTGTGTAGGGATAATAGGATGTTTACGTACTAGTCCTTTGCAGGCTCAGAATACTATGCCAAACCTTATTCCGATCGACCTTCATGTATTGGTGGTATACTCAAGTGGTGCGGCAAGATTAGCGGCATCTGAAAAGAGGAGTTTAAGGTTTTATTGTCATGCTAAAATCCTGAATCAACTACACCCTACACTGAGGTGTTCTACTGATTACAGGGTGCCATATATGGACTTTTTATAAAGTATTTAAAATTTTTATTCCATCCAGGCAGGAATGGAAGGGAGGCACAATAGTAACAGAATACGACGTCAAAGCATACACTGATGAATCAAAAATGGTCTGCGTTGTCGGCTCTGGGGTCTTTTCAGACGATATTGGTATAGAATGCTCCTTACGTATCACTAAAGAAGCCACAGTATTTTAGGCTGAAATTTTAGCGGTAAGGAAAGCGGCTAGAGTGCTGATTGATAGGAAGGTACAGGGTAAAGTTGGTATCTTTGTCGACAGCCAAAGATTGTGTATCACTTCGCCTATTCTAGTTGGGCAGTGTAAGAGTTTGATATCTAGACTGGGTGATCAAGCTGACTTCACCCTCATCTGGACTCCAGCACTTAGCAAATTTTAGGCAAAGAATTGGCGGACGAGCTGTCTCTGCTATGAACACCTCCAATGCTGAATTGATAGCCATGCCATTTTGTGCTATTAAAAGCGGTATAATCAAGCCATCTATCTCTATAAGGCTGAATATAGATGAGGCATTAAAGTCGCGTACAAGATTGCTAAGAAACTGTGGCCTTTGCTACAATTATAGGCGCTCAATACAATTTACAAATAGGAATCGAAGGGACATCTCGAGGATCGTTGCAGTCTTGACGGGGCATTGGACGGTCGGCATACATGCTATTAGGATAGGTATATCCTATAATAAGCTCTGCCAAAGTTGTCGAGAAGAAATCAAGAAAAAGACAATCTCCCACTTTCTTTGCTGATGTGCAACTTTGCATTTCTCAAGACACACATTTTTAGGCAGTCATTTACTAGACGATCTTTCAGATCTATTTGAGATTTGGTTGAGTAACCTTATCAGATATCTCAACTTGACGGGTTGGATCGAATAACAATCACTGTAGCAGAATACTTAAATGCGGTTCTACATAGTTTGACACCGATGAGTGTAGTGGTCCTTTCAAAAATGAATGACCTAGATTCTACTTGAATGCCTAGATGTAGTAGACAGCCACTTAAACCAACCATGATCATAACTCTCATATTCACAAAAAATATTTAAGGTTTATTAAGCGCTTATTTGACATATTTCTATGCGAAATTTATCAAATAAACCTGTAATAAACCTTAAATAATTTTTACGAATTAGATCGTTAGAGCTTAAGAGCCAGTATTACTGGTTTTAAAGTACACTTTGTTCTGCTTAGTTCTATTAGATTATAAGTCGACTTTGCCAAAATCTAATGATGTTGTTTTGTTTGGTAAATCTAATAGATTTTCCTCGAAATCTCGTAAGTAATGTTATGCTCAAATGTAAACGCACTGTAACAAAAATCATGACTTACAATAATAAATAACACATTTATTTTAATATTTCGTTATCTTTTGCACTCATCATTATAATAACAGCCCTCTTACACTTAAATCAAAATATTTAATATATTAAGGGATATGTGTGCCAATTGATTTGGTGGTCTTTGGAAAGCTTTTAGCTTTCATTTATCTCTTTGCCAAGCCTGATACTCTAATCATCAATAAATATTAATATTGTGGTTTCTATTGGCTGTTGTGCTCAAACATATAATCAAAACAAATTCATTATTTAAGTAGAGTGTTTGCTAATCATCACCAAGTTAACAGTGAATGATAGTTGTTGTGGCATTAGGAACTGCCATAAATCATTGGGTATTCATTTCTTGTAAACAGGCCTGCTTTATTTGTTACTTCATAACTACAGAAACATCATGATTTATTGATAGTTTTTTTTCCTAGTATTTTCCCCAGCTTTTTTCAAGTTAATTACTCTTTTTATGGCTGGTACTACTGTAACAAATTGCATCTAGCACGTTTTACTGTAGATAATAATTTTGTGTAAGTTCAATTATAGAGAAATATCTAAGCATAATATTTAACTGTTCCTTTAAAATCTGGAAGAAACTAGTTATTATAATTCTTATAATTTATAAAATACTAGCTCTTACAAACGGCTCCACTTGTGTTTAACTATTTAAAAAATATACAATTCATTATCATCATTAGTTGGTTAAACAAACATACCCAAAACCAAAATTATCCTAACCAGCCCAAAACTATATTTCTCGGAACAAATCCGTAAAAAACCGGTTACGAATCGGATAAAAAATATTTTATATGTGATGCAGGTGATGGAATTTTCAAAATTAGTTCAGGGAATTTGGGCGTGAAAGAGTAACAACCAAACAATCATACTTTCATATTTTTTTCAAAACAGCAATTACTTACGAGAATACTTATGAGATTTCGAGCAAAATCTAGTAGACTTCCTAAACAAAACAATAAAAATCTACTTGTTCGCTGATTTTGATGAAATCTACTTAAATCTAATTGTTCTTAGCGATGATTTCTCTCAAAGTTTTACTAAAAAAACTAATGCATTTAAAAAGGTGTGTGAATTGACTATATTGCAGTTAGTTGGTTGTAGTTTAGGAAAAACGTTAGTCAATGGTTTTTGTTTTGGATACAAAATCTTGATTAATGTCAAAAAAAAAAAACTTTAAGAAAACGATATAAGTTTTGATGATAGGGCATTTACATCAGCACAAAAGCTAGAATATTTTGATTAAAATCCTTATGAAAATCTATACCGTTTACACCATCTTTTTTGACATTTATCAAGATTTTTTTATCCAAAACAAAACCCATCAACTGATTTGTTTCCAAGACTACAACCAAAAAACTGCATTGTAGCCAATTCACACACTTTTTAAGCAGACCGTAGCTAATTCACTCACCTTTTGTTACACAGGGTAATAAAGAATAAATGAAAACATTATGCCCTAATTCTGTTCGACGAATGTATCGTCTTGTCTATGGACGAAAAAAAGCAGCAGTTTTGATTCTTTAAAACGATTATTATTTATTGTCTATGCTAGAAGGTTCGTGTATTTGCTTTATGATTTTGTTCCACACATTATATCCAACACATATTTTTTCATATATTTTTCAAACTATTGTATAATAATTAAATTGAAATTTTATGTTTTAAAAACATGGCAATACTATTTATATTTTTCATTGTCAAAGACAACAACCATTTTTGAAGAAAATAATTTAGAGACTTCAAAGACAAGAACTCAGAAGCATTTTCAGACAAAAACGTCCTAAATCTTCTTACTGAATTAGGGCATTAGATTGTTATTAGATTTCCTACAAATCGCCTGAAAAATTTGATTTCGTTTTGTATGGGATTTCTGGAAAAAGCAGCTCGAAATCTTGAAAGTACTAGATTTCGAGACAGTGTAAAAGCACTATAAAATTTTTAATTGAAATTTACTAGATTTTTTGCAGGTGTACTTGCGCTCTATTTAATTTTTGAATATAATATTTAATTAATTATTTTATTAATTACAATGGAACCATTTGGGTCTACGAGTGGAGGCGCGATTTTGGCACCACACATCCTAACCTATTATTTTTTTAAGTTTAAAATTATATTAAAATTTATTGGTAACATGTCCTGGCAGCAAGAAGAGAAACATGGGATTCATCAGTATGGAAATAATTTATGATTAAAAAAAACAAAATCTATTTGGTCTGTAGATATTGTCTTAATCTTTTTTAAATGTACTCGTAGTAGACTTATGCACCTATTGTTTTTTTCAAACTTTTACTATAAACTCTGTGCTTCACTGTACATCTGTACTTACAAAGGTGTGTGAATTGACTGTATTTCAGTTGACTGGTTGTAGTTTAGGAAAATCTCCAATTAATGGGTTTTGTTTTGGATAAGAAACCGTGATAAATGTTAAAAAAAAACTTGGTTGGAAACTATGTAGATTTTTATTAAAATTTTAATTGAAATCATGTATATTTTGTGCAAATGTAAATGCGCAATTAACTAGGCATATTTTCTACATCACAAGCAGGCAAGCTATCAAGAAAAGTTAAATAAAAACTAGTAAAACAATTTTGGGGTTTCATAACATAAATTTTAAACAAATTGACTACTCAAGTGCAAAATGAACAAAGTAACTTGAGGTGTGTGGTACTTAGTGCCACTCTTTTAAAACTGCTGCTGCTGCTTATATCATCCAATTTTAGCCACAAGAGGATTATAGTAATCCAGCTTTAGCTTTCTCCTGACAACGGTGATGGCTTGGACAACTTCATTTTGCAAAAAAAAAAAAAGTGGAAGAAACACGCTGCCAGCCAAAAAATTTATACCACACAGTGACTTTGTTCAGATGTAGTAAATGCTCTCGGGTTTCATTTGGATCATCCCAGATTCAACGTAGCCATTCACCAAGATATGCGACTCATCGCTCAAGATGATTTTTTATTGAAAGCTAAGGTCAGTTTCCAGCAAAACAATTTAATCATTTGCACAGTGCTATTGATTAATATATTCTTTCATATTGATTTGGTAAGAAGTTTTAAAACATGACTCCTGAAATTCCGAAGTCCCTATCAGGAGTCCTTTTAAAATGTTTCAAAATCTTGTTTCCCTGGCCAAAAGTATGTATGATAAGATTATTGTATCCGAATCGTGAATTGTTTATAATTTCAACAAAAACAAATGTTTATAAAATGAGTCATTTTTTAAGAGCTTTCGGATTTGATAAAAAACACACTAAGTTTAGAGAAATATATAAAATATTTATCTGAGTTGGTAGAACAATCTATATAGTTCAATAGTTAAAGATGATTTCGTGTAAACGTTGATCGCGGCTACGGATGAAATGGTACATACGCCAAGTCCACTTTTGGCAGACTTTCTTCAACATATCGGTCAGTATCTCACGAATAAATTCTTCAATATTGTCTTCCAGTGCATCAACCGTTGCGGACTTGTCCCAATGTATATTCTTAAAGCGTTATTGACCGGCCCCAAACGTAAAATTAACTGCTCACAGAAGTTGCATCTCAACTTCGCCATTGTTTCACGTGGTGTATGGCATGTAGCACCGTCTTGCAAAAACCATATCTCAGCCAAGTCCAGCTTTTCTATTTTGGGCAAAAGCAAACATAACAAAGGCCCAATTGCAGCGAATGAAGCCAAATTGATTAATCACGCTCACTGACAACACTGGCGGATACAGCTGCGATTTAACGTTTGCGTGTTGGTGGCTTGATGTTTAAAAATGTAATTTTGGTGCCAAAATTTAGTTCACCTAAACTGGTAATAAAATGAAAAAAGTCCACGATCTACTTTCTTAACAGAGCGTGAATTTTGATAATAAAATTTAATAATCTGCAATCATTGTTCATTTGTTAGTCTATTTATGGTTATATTATAGACAAAATTGAACATGTTTAACATGCCCAAATTAGTGTTACCAAAAAGAATATTGCTAAAAAAAAATTACCCTTTAAAAAATGCCAACAACGTTTGTATGACGTACGATTCGGACAACCACTTGTCAATATAAAAATTAGTTGATTTATAATTATTAAAATTTAACTGAATTCAGAGAAAAAATTTTTCTAATTAACTATTCTAATTCATGGAAAAAGTACAAATGATTAATTAAAAATTTAATTGATCCAATTAAACTTTTGGTCAAAAATGCAACACAAATAAATGTTTAATTTGTTTGAAGAAATTGAGAGAAATATTGCGGTCATTTGTTTTTGTGTCACAATCAAAACATTTTTTTTCAGTATCTATCTTATCGCATCTTTGGTGGCATTTTCAGGAAAATTATTTACTTTTATATAGATATTGAACATAAATGGCAAGAAAACTTATTAAATGAATAAAAGACTAGTAGCTGGATTCAGTAACTTTTATTATGATATTCGTATCGCTATAATAAATACAACGAAAATTTATCAACTTCGCTATTCAGTAAGATGTTTTAACGATATTCGCTGTTAGTTGAAGCAAAAAAAAAATAAAATCAAAAGCTCAATTGCATTTAGTTTTCCTTTATTATTCTTTGTGCTTTTCGCTTATTTTGACACTTAGAGGTAGAGGTACCACATGATATTGAATTAAATGGTGTTTTAAATATATCTAGAGATTATCGTAAAGAAGTAATTACGAAATCCCATTATCGTTACCGCAAGCGAATAAATATGTCGATAAGTATTACGATTTTCGGTTCTCATGAAGTGACAGAATCCAGGTATCCAGAATCCAATATGCTACTTTTTTTTTGTAAATTTTGAGGCATTACTTTTCTCCAATTTTAAATGAACAGTTTTGTAACTGAAAATACTAATTTCAATTTTAGTTCCCTGGTTTTTTTTCCTTCCTTCATAGTGCTTATTAAGCCCCAAGCGAACACAATATACATAAAATCAAGGGAATATTTTGAGCATTTTCCAATGCTCTCCTGTCGACAAAGGGAAGTTATGAACCCGCAAAGCCAAACAAATTTGGTGTGTGGTACTCGTATTAGTTGCTACCACAAAACATATTTGCCGCACACATATAAGCACATATATGAATATATACATGAGCACTTTTCTACTTGCAGCAAGGCGCGCTTGCAAAACCAGCTATACCCTGTCGGTAATTCGGTTAACTTTAAACTAACTTTAAGTTAACTATTTCGCAAATAATACTGACTATTTTAACATTGCGATGTCTAACTTAAAGTTGACTTTTTTTAACTCACCTGGTAGTCAGTAAATTAAAAAAAATTTTCCGGGATTGGAACATGTATCATCACACGTTGTGTACTGAACGCGTTACCACTCGGCTAAGGTGGCATCTAAAACAACAACAGCAAAATGTTAATATAAAACTGAAATGAGTTTCAAAGTAGCTGAGAATAAATTTGTTGGCTATCATCAAATTTGATTACGTACTCAACTTAAGAATTAATTTTGGGTTTGTTCTGGTTGACATTGCAGTTAGCTTTTAGTGACTCTAAGAAAAGTTAACTATAAGTTAACTATTTTTGTAGTCAACCACTCATTCTCCGACAGGGTACCTATACACACATACTTACATAAATACATATGAGTATGTAAATATGCATACGCATATACACATGTAACTGTCTTCAGATCGTTAAACATTATTATTTCATAGCATACATTAAGGGCTTTCCAAAGGAAATGTAATCAATGCAATCATTAAAATGAATACTTTAAGTGTGTGTGTGGGTGTGTTTGAGTGTTCATGTTTGCTTTGCAAATTATATGTGTGTATGTTAAATTGTTATAATGACAATTGTATACATTGACAAATTGTAAACACCTGGCTTCTTTTCAATAGTTAAATACTTAATGAATAGAAGTTCACTTTTAGCTACAAGTAAACATTTACAAATACGCAACACACACACAGAACTAACACATGTAATCAAAAAGCAATGAATTATAAAATATTACATATTAGTGTGTATTAAGTAATTTTATAATAGAAAACAAAAATTGATTTTCTTGTACTTTTTTATAAAAAATATTTTGAGGATTGCATCAATAATGGTTTCTTCTAACAGGTATGTTTTGTAACTTTGTTACTTAACAGTAGTTTTATTACATTTTGCTATTTATATATATACATATATATCTATATATTGTCCTTTATTTATTTAATATACATAGTTAATATATCGCTCATTTACTCAAAAAAAAACTGGCTTGCCAGAATAAGAGTTAAAAGTTTTTAATTTCTTTCGAAAAATAAAACTTTATTTTGCTTTCAAGAGTTAAGTAAACAAGATATTTGTATAAAATTTGTACACAATATAAAGAACGATATAAAGATTAATTGTGTATCATTTTAACTCGAAAACTTTATTTTTTAAGCTATGACGTTGTTTGGGTGAATAAGTTTTTTGCTAAAAAAAAAACATGAACTTTTTCAGAAAATACTACATCATTATAATTATTTAAAGAAAGCGGCTGCCAAAAGTTATTGTATTGTAATGGAATTTTTAGAGAACCATACAATGAGCGCCTTGCAGATGACTAAGGTTTTTACAAAAAGCAACACAAGCTGAAGCAGGGATGGAATGTTTTTTATTAACAAGCAGGAACTATGAAGCTACTTGGGTTTGTCTGCAGAAACACCTAGAGTTTCCGGCAGTAATGGAAAATGCTGTAAAATACTGCATGGCAACTAAGAGGGAAGAAGCAAATCTTTACAAAAAATATAAGAATGTAAGAAGCACAACAGTGGGTTAAAATTTCAAACGGAAGAGCTCATGGTACCACCCGTTTTTTGTGCGGATAGTTGATACTGCAATGCAAGACAGCTATTTGCCTTCCACAAACCTGGTGAACGAAAAAGTTAGGCCTCTTCAATTTAAGTCAGGGCTAAATACATGATTTATATAGATAGTGGTAAATCAATAATAATCAGGGAATGACAAAAGTATTGTTTTAAATACTCTTTGAGTATTGGCCGTCAAACAGCTATGAATGTGTGCAGATAAATATAAAAAACACGCAAAAGGAAAACACAGGCATTAATTCTAAGACAAATACCAAACACACATTAATTTTAAACCAAAACCCTTATTACTATAAGCATGCAACAACTATATTCATACACATTTTTTTAAATTACGCAGCATAAACGACAGCAACTAAACTTTATGGACTGTGCGTGCTACAATCACATGCATGAATATCAAAATACTCCAACTATTAATCGACGACACATGCGTGTATCTAGGGCTATTTTTTTTAATAAACACAAACTGTGAAGTGATTAGCGTGTCTGCAGAAAACACCCATGGCCTATGGCAGTAATCGAACCAACAACCTCTGGACTAAGAGGCTAGCATTGCTACCACTCAGCCACAGGGGCACCCATTTACATACAAACACACGAAGCAAGTTTTCAAATAGCCACACACAAACACACACACACTCCATTCCAAATGGTTGTATACGGTGGCGAATGTTGAATAAATATCCCGAGTATCATGCATATTTTTTTTCTCAGAAGAAATATCCATACTCTGAGTATAAGCATACTCCTATTAGTATGACAGAGATATACATGTGTTTTTCATTTTTAATTGTAGCGTATTCTAGTTTTTCCCATAAACAAAGTAGAGATGATCTTGTATGTTGGAATTCGCTAGAATTAGAATTATGCACAGTTACTAAAATTAAGACTATTTACTTATGTATATTTTTTTAGTAGTCATTGTCATTCTCTGATACCAATATGTTACTTACAGATGGAATTAACTAATTATTAAAAAAAAAATATGATAGTCGGCTTGCAAGATAAACCGATTCGCATCCCCGAAAGTACAGGTTTTGATCAAATTTGCAATATCCTGCATCGGATATTTAAGTCTTTAAAAATCACTTAAATTATAAAACAGATTTGACGATAACTTTTGGATTAATTAGAAACAAAAAATTTTTTTTAATTTTCCGCCAACGACATCTCTTGAAACAATGTCAATAATTTAGTCATATTTTGAACTTGATCGGCTTACTGTCTAAAGAAAAAACGGTTTTTTAAAAAATGTTATTTACGAAAATTTTCGAAGTCTACCCTAGCGAATAGATTCACTACTTTGAGACATCAAAATTAGCTTATTAACATCTTTCGAAGGCGACAAATTTGCTTTCGTTCTGTTTACACTTTATCAAGTTATGAGATGTTTCCATACATTTATCAATATGGACATCATCGCAAATTTAGAAAAAATCGGCTCCCAGGACTTCAAAACGTCGAAGCATGATGAATACACAATTGTCGAAAATTGTGGTCAAATCAGTAACTTCCTATTGTATTAAACACAATAATCACAGCAAGCTACAGACTTCAAAGTGTCAAGAATGTAATACACTTGTTTATATTCGAATGACGACAGCAAGAATCAAATAATTCTTTTTTTTTTTTTGATGGCAACAAAACAAAAACAGTGTTAACAATATTAGCGATATATTGAGCCTTATTTTCGACAAAAATTGAATTTTTCAGGAGAAGGTTTTTTCTTAATATTCAAATATGTTTTTGTACGTCAATTGTGGCTGAAGATAAAATTTTACAGCACGTATCTTAAATGTTATCCACAATTTTGGTATTTTGATAATTCTAAACTATGGGTAGGCGGACAAAATTTTCATTTCAATAAAAAACAATATTTTCAATAACATGTCGCTTACGATAAAATCGAAAAAAAAGGCTCTATATGTAGATCAAATTAGTTCCACGAAATATTTTTTATTGCAAAATAAAAGATAAAATTAAAAATTAATTTTCATGTCGAGAGGCGCCATATAGGGATCGATTTTAGACACGTGGAGAATTTCCTCAGAATTTCGTGTAGATTACGTTTTTTTATATCGACGGAGATCAAGAGTAATAGGGAACACCTCTGGCTCAATCTCCCAGGTTTGAGGCATGCATGAGCTAATGATTGGAACGTATAACCAAAATCGTTTCATAGCTTTCATGTCACTGAGTGAAAACAATCTAAAAATGCTCACAGGCTTCCTCACAGGCCATTCTAGACTGAGAAAACACCTCAACAAGCTTGGCATTGAGAGTAACAGCCTGTGCAGATTTTGTGATTACGAAGATGAAACTGCAGATCATATTCTGAAGAACTGTGAAGCGTTATGCCACAGAAGATATAGCCAATTGGGCAAGCACCTATTGGAGGATTGGGAACTGCCAACTCTGGGCCCACTGGCAATCTTGAGATTCATCAGGAGAGTAGATGAGGTGCTCTAGCACCTGGCAGGGGATACAATAGATCTATTTTTGTCGCAGTGTCCAGTGCTTCCCGTTTGACTTAATTCATTCATTCATACGTTTTTTTAGGATTTAAGATATGTGAAAAAAAATCTCAACCTGGCTTAATGGACATTTCTTCAGGTTCTTATTGGGCTGCTGCTGTTTTCAAAATAATAAAGTAATTGGCTACCAGGCAACATTTGTAGTAACATTGTTATCGTGTAGCCATGTAGTCTGCTGTGGTGAATGTGTTTAATGCTTATAGCCTGGTACTCTGTTCGAAGTTGTGAAAAATTTTCAGCAACATTGATTATTTCGCGTGAAAAACTTGACACGTAACAAGTGATGCCCATATTACTTTTTCGGAAAAAATTTACGTATTTATTGGTTTGAAGTAGGCAACACTGTTCGACTTTTATTAACAAAAACATCAGCTGTCAATATTTTGCGCAAAATAAATGCCAGTCAAAATATTTCACAGATTGCAAGTAAATGTTGCCAGATACATTTCAAATATTTGTCGCGAGTTGAACAGAGTACAACTTTTGCAACATTATTTCATGAATATTTCATGCAAACTTTTTTGTATGGATTGTAATTAAAATTTTTTTCAATGAAAACAATATAAAATCAAGGCTCAAATATTTATTAATTTAAATAAGCATGAGAAAAAAAATTATATAAAACTAAAAGTTGAACTAGAAAAAAAATTAGCTAAAATCATTTTATATGCAAAATTAAATTTGATGTAATAAATTTAAAATGTACATGAAATTGAAAAAATAATATGTTATGATATAAAAATATTTTAAGTTTTCGCATAATTAGAAATTCTTTTGTTTAACGAATATCCCACTTCAAATGCAAGCATTACAATTTAAAATTGCACTATAAGCGATAATATAAACATGTCCTTATGTTTGCAATAACAAGAGTTTTACTACATGAACTCCATTTAAATTTCTAGTAAACTAAGAAAATGATTTCTGAAAAACAAAAGAGCTTTTATATGATGGAAGTTTTGAACACAAACATTAACATAAATGGTTTCTGATGAAAATTAACATCATATAATATTCCAGGCAATATTATATTCTTTTGATTTTTAGCGAAAAATTTGTGTTAGCATAATTCATGATCGGCTTGATACGGGGGCGGTGGTTTCTGTTATATCATTAACCGATTATAAATATTATTTTAAGAACTGTAAACTAAATTTCGTTAACTACCCTCCCTTGCAGGTTTTAACAGGGAGTAAATTGGAACTTGTTGGTGAAATATCAGTAATGGTTGATGGAGTAAATTTAAAATTATTGGTAGTCAAATCAAGTCTCCGATTTAATCCATTGATGGGAAGAAATTGGTTAGATGCGTTATATCCATCATGGAAAATTATGTTTACGAATCCTGATGGTAAGTACGATAAAATTTTTTCTGTACAAGATAACTGCCAGTCCAACATTAAGAATGAAGTTAAAACCAGATATCCATCATTGTTTTTAAAGAGCTTAAATCCTATTAAACAATTTTCTGCAAATATTTCTGTGTTACCAGGCTCACAACCAAAATTTTTCAAACCATATTCAGTTCCTATTAGTATAAGAACTAAGGTCGAAACCGAACTTAAGAATATGTGTGATGAAGGTATTATAAGACCTGTTCAAAACAGCTGTTGGGCTGCACCAATAGTTTGTGTTCTCAAGAAAGATTCAACTGTTAGAATTTGTGGTAACTTTAAGGTTACTATAAATCCAGTGATTGAAGGGGTTGTTTATCCCCTACCTTTAATAGATGAAATTCTCACTAGCTTAAGAGGCAATCAATATTTTTGTATTCTGGACTTAAGTAAGGCATATTTACAGCTTTCTGTGAATGATCAATCTAGGTCATTGTTAACGGTGAATACTCATTTGGGATTGTTTCAGTTTTGCCGCTTACCTTTTGGTGTGTCAACAGCACCCATGATTTTTCAACAGGTTATGGATCAAATTACCCAGGGTTTGAATGGTGTAGCAGTATATTTAGACGATATTTTGATAGCAGGCATTAGTAAAGAGGACTGTGAGGAAAAGCTATACAAGGTTTTGGACAGATTGCAGGAGTATAATGTTCGTATTAATTTAGAGAAATGTAGGTTTTTAGAGAGTAATATAGAATATTTGGGCCATGTTTTAACTCCAGAAGGCATTCGTCCATCTAAAAAGAAAATGGATGCCATTATGTTAGCTCCAGAGCCAATTGATGTTGATCAGTTGCAAAGCTTTTTAGGGCTTTTAAACTATTATACAAAGTTTTTACCATATAGTGCCACGGTTTTGGCACCTTTACATAGATTACTTCGTAAGGACACTAAGTGGCACTGGGATGAAGAGTGTTCTCTTTCATTTTTGAAGTGCAAGAAATTGTTGTGTGAAAATGATCTTTTATGTCATTTTGACCCATCTAAAGAGATTATAATTGCTTGTGATGCATCTCCATATGGAGTAGGTGCTATACTTAGTATTTTAGTAGATGGGCAGGAAAGACCATGTTTTATGGCATCGTCAACCTTAAGTAAAGCAGAAAAAAATTATCCACAGATCCATAGAGAGGCTTTAGCTGTTGTATTCGCTATTAAAAAATTTCATAAATATGTTTACGGGTACTCTTTTACAGTATACACTGATCACCAACCTCTGGAGAAACTCTTAGGTGATCAAAAGGCTTTAGCAAATATTGTTTCTATTCGGTTTCATAGATGGATTTTGTTTTTAGCAAATTATAACTGCAAAATCAAATACCGACCTGGTTCAAAGCAAAAGAATGTAGATGCGTTATCTCGGTTGCCCATAGAGGGTATAACCAATGTTGAAAATTCAAATATTAATTTTTTCAATTTTGATATGAATTATATACCAATGAGTTTTGAGGAATTGGTAAAAGTCACGGAGAAGGATGTAAATATAATGAAAATAATTAGCTATGTGGAAAATAACTGTTGGCCAGATGTTTCAAAACTGGATAAGTTATTAATTTCTTACAGAAATGTTAGATATTCGTTAGAAGTTAAAAATAAATGTTTATTTTACGAGGACCGTTTGGTTATACCAACAATTTTAAGAGAGAAGATTTTATTGTTATTACATGATACTCATATAGGTATCGTTCGCATGAAGCTTTTGGCTCGTAGTTGTGTCTGGTGGCCATCTATCGACTCAAATATTACAACATTTGTGGCAAATTGTTCGATATGTCAAAAGATGGGAAATAAGACTAAGGATTGTCCAAATTTCACATGGCCATCGACTTCATATCCGTTTGAACGAGTTCATGTGGATCTTTTTCAGTTTCAGGATACTGATTTTTTTATTCTGGTCGATGATTTTTCAAAGTGGATTGAGGTACATGTTTTGAGTAGAACAACAACAATGGCAGTAGTTGACAGGTTAAAACTTATATTTTCAATATTTGGTTTGTGTAAAATTTTGGTGAGTGACAATGGTCCTCAGTTTAGAAGCGATGAATTTAATTTGTTTTTAAAATGTAACGGTATTCAGCAGATGCTAAGCCCTCCCTATCATCCAAATAGTAATGGTTTGGCAGAAAGAGGAGTACAGACGGTTAAACGTAGTTTAAAATCATATTTTGTTACGGAAAAAGCAAAAAAGTTATCAACACAAAACTTAGTTTTTAATTTTCTATTTAAATATCGAAATACTCCATCAACAGTAACTGGTGTTTGTCCAAGTAAGTTAATACTAACATATAAACCAATAACTTTATTATCGTATTGTTGTATTGCACCGGAATCAAATTTAACGGAACCACTTACTGATTATAAAAAAAAGAAAATTAAAATAAAGCAGAATTTTGAAGAAAGCTCTGAAGCAAACAATTTTAATTTGAAAGTTGATCAAAAGATATTATATTTGAATCCGGACAGCAATAGTGATGCTAAATGGGTAAAGGGTTGGATTTGTAAGAAAATTTCAAAAACTTTATATTTGATAGAGGTTAATAAAAGACGTAGAGTGGCCCATCGTAACCAATTAAAACAGATTGCAGAAGAAGTAATAATAGTTAATAAAAGTAATAACTTAGACGAAAGCGATGTGGAAGAATTTTATGATGCGGAAGAAGATTGTGTAGTTGAAGATATTGTGGCTGAGGAAAAATCTCAACCTTTAAAAGAACGTTTAAGAAATAGACCGCGTATTAATTATAAAGCCTAAGGTATTATAAAAAAAAATTGTACAACTTAATTTTAAAAAATTTTATATTCTTCGACAAATTGTTCTAATTTTTAAAAAGGGAAAGAAATGTACTATTCTACTATGTTAGAATATTATTAGATTTAAGTAACCTTTGATTTTGATGTATATGTTTTGATTTTATTTTATGTTGTTGAATTATGATTTGTTTCCTGTTTGTACTATCGAACTGAAAACATTATTTAATAAAATACATAACACATTGTCTAATAAAATGTTTTTTTTATTATTTTATCTAACATTCCCATATCAAATACAATTAATTTTATTATGATTACAATATTATGTTTATATATGTGCGCCTTTTTTATGTTAATTAAAACTTGTACGAAAGCCTCTAATTAGTTTTATATTAAAATATTTAAATGGCTTATAGTTATTGTAAATATCGTTTATTTCTAGTTTGTATGACATCCATTTTAATTTTCCATTTGTAAAATACCATTTGTAGGATTCCATTTAAAAATAAAATTATTTAGAAAAATATTTTAAAATATTCAGTAGGATTTATACAATTATGTATATATAGAAAATTTAAAAGCTTTATAAACCGATTGTACAAACAAACTAAAAATCATGGCCAAACGTTATTTAAGAGATTTTAATGCAATTCTGGGCAAACGTTATGCAATGCATACATACCCCCAAAAAAAGGACGAAAAATGTATGTAATGTAATAGAATGTATAAGTGTGTGTAACACTTTTACGGAAATGTACATTAACAATGGTATTTTGTAAAGGTGTTCATTCTTGCAAACACCAGTTTATTCGTATTTCAAAGATACTCACAAGATACTGCAACTGCTACTTATTAAGCAAGTGAATGCAAAATATATATTGTGATTTGGTTTTTTTTTCATTGGAATTTAAAGAAGTAAAGTGGAAGTGGAGTTATTATATCTTTACTAAAAAGTAACTTTAAAACAAACGTACTTCTGGTAGCTCTCAAAAATTTGAATTAAAAATGCTCATGGTCCTTGGCTCATGCTTTTAGACAAGAATCCAACGGAAAGTAAATTATATTCTTAGTTTCATATGCAAGAAAGAGTGTTGTGATCAAAACAATAGAATGTAATCTCTTTGTATCTCTTTGGCATTTTTACATTGGACAAGGCACCGTCAAACCTGCACTCCAGGATTTGTTTGTCCTTCCTTGAAGAGCCTTTTGTTGTAAGAGTTGCACAAGGGCTCAATTTATTTTCACTATCTCTGCATATTTTTTAAATTCTAGTAATTTCAATTTTATTTCATTCAAAATCTCATAATAAGCAATTTTTCCCAGATATGCTACAGAGAATGATAATGAGTACTCAAGAAAAAAAATTACACTTTAGTAAATAGTTCGGATACAGGTTCAATCCCTGTATCCGACAGTCATTAAAAAATTACAACACCACGCATTTTTATGATGTGCATTAGTGTCCCTTTGTGTCAGTTGTTGTAGGAAAGTTCAAGTGATGAAGGCATAGTCACTGGTCACTGAACTATACCGACTTCAGCAGATACCAATCCTAATGTAACATCAGAGCGCCCTCCTTCGTTGTGTAGCAAAATCATCGGCGAAGTAAAATAATCAATAAACTGGCTACAAGACACAGCTTCAAAAAATTAATATGCCCCATTTAACATCAGAGAGGCGCTGCAACACTGCATTATTAAAAACGTGCGAAAAGCAGAGTTGTAAAAGAATGAAGCTTTCCTGTATCTCTTCTTTCACCACCTGTCTTCTCTCTCACTATCCCTTTCCTAAAGAAGGTAACACCTAGTATTAGCAGTAGGCATTAATTGCCTGAGTGTTACTTCTCTTTAAAAAAAAAAAAAAAAAAAAAAAGTCTTAATTTTAGTAACTGCCTGTAATCATAATTGTAAAGAAAACAATTATGATTATAAGCAGATAATATATTTTCTCTCAAAGAACTATGAATATAGCCGATTCCAACATACAAGATCATCTCTACTTCGTTTATGGGAAAAACTAAAATCCGCTACAACTACAAACAAAAATGCACATACATATCAAGCATATTGACTCTCTGTCATACGTATACATAGAGCACGGCTATACTCAGACTACGGATATTTATTCGGGATACTCGGGATATTTGTTCATCATTCGCCGCCATATACATACATATGTAAAATGGAATGGAAAATGTGTGTGTGTGTGTGTGTGTGTGTGGCTGTTTGAAAATATGAATTATGTGTTTCTGCAAATAAAATAGCCCTGTATATACGCATGTGTAGCTGGTTAATAGTCCAAGTATCTTTGTACTCCTGCGTGTGATTGTAGCTCATACAGTCTTTAAGTATTAGTTGTAGTCCTTTAGGTTGCAAAATTTTGAGAAATTTTAATTATCTATCACAGTTGTTGGTTGTTTATACTTATACGTATTCGGTTTAAGATTAGTGACTATTTTTGCATGTGATCGTGTTTATTTTAAGCTGTACTCACAGTTTTTTGATGCCCAATACACAAAGAATTTTTAAAACGATACTTTTGTTATTTTCTGATATGTATATGTTAATTAAAACCTATACAAAAGCTTCTTATTAGTTTTTTAATTTCATTACTGCGCGTGTGGGCTCTATATACATATATATTCCCTTTGCCAAATTCCATGAAAATATATCATTTACAAAAATATTTTATGTTTACAATTATCTAGAAAAATTAAATGTCATAATTAAACGTTAAAATGATTTTAGCGCAATTTTTGCCATTTGTTCAGTGCAAGGATACAAAACAAAAACATTCAAATATATACGAAAATGAAAATTTCTTTGGAAATTTAAATTGGAAAAGTTCAAAGGAAAATATGAATTCATGTTTTCGATATTTGATTAAATGCGTGAGTTTATACTATTTTGAGAGTGATGTCCTTAAAAATGTGTGGGTGTGTTGCCCCCAAAAGTCTACTAAAGATAATAAATAGATTTACTTGATTTGATATGCTTGCTTACAAGAGTTTTCGAAAATAAAACTTAGGAACACCATTTTTAAATAAATTTCATGCACAAAAAAGAAACTAAAACGCTTTATTCTTATTTGACTCGAAGAATATTTTCTTTTTATAACTCGAAAAGTCCAGCACTTATATTTTTCAACATGAAAATCTGCTGTGAAATCAGTTACAATAGTTAAAAGATATATGCGCATAATCATAGTCAATACAAAGTATACTTTTAGAGTTTAAAACCAGTATTTTTTTGTATGACAATACTGGATTTAAATTTTGTAAAGTATACTTTGTTTTCAATATTGATTTAATTAAGTCAAACGGAAAGCACAGGACACTGCGAACAAAATAGACCTATTGTATCCCCTGCCAGGTGCTAGAGCACCTCATCTAGACCTACTCTCCTGATGAATCTCAGGATTGCCAGTGGGTCCAGAGTTGGCAGTTCCCAATTCTCCAATAGGAGCTTGCCCAATTGGCTATATTTTCTGTGGCTTCTGCTTCTACAAAAAATTAATGATCAAAATTAAAAAAAAATTTATTTAATAAGAACAGTGTAACTGGAAAACACTTCACTTCATAACAAAGCATAAAATTGGACTTAATACGTCTCTGAAGTCAGTGGATAAGTAAAAATCTCTTTTTGGGAATTGAATTCATTCAAAAATTTTATATAAAACTTATTGTAACTTTATTTTGCATTAATCATGCTGGTTAAAAAAAAACAATGGGAATATTTTTTTGAATAACATGAAATTTATATTAGTTTTCCTAGAAGCTTCAATATTTAAATCCCAGAGTTTTTACAAGTTTAGTTAGTCGCAAAGGATTTTTAAATAAGCAAATACAAATTTAATTTGAATATACATATAACAATTTTATTTAAATTTAAATACACTAGCATACAAACATTTATTAGGGTTTCGGTGATGGGAATTACCGGATGGGCAAAGACTTGTTTGATTTTGCCGGAATTTTTTTTTTTTTTTGGCTGAATTCCTGAAAATCAGGAGATTAAAAGTTGATGTTGATCCAATGAAAAGCGTAGAATTTTTTTAACGGCCTGTCCCATGATGGCACCAGAAATCGTTCGATCGAATACTTACATTGAAAACAACAACAACAAATTTTCTAATGTTATTGTTGTTTGCAATAAAAGTTGTCGTTCGAATTGTAATTACACATTAAAGGTTTTTGTCATGAGAATGTTCAAAAGTCTTGGAGACTGCGCAATAGTGCATTTTTACATTATCGTTAGTAAAATATTAAAAATTTTATAGAAATTTATTGACACAAACCTGTTAAGTTTGCTCAATAATTTTGATTCGTAAACTTAAGCTGTGCAATTGTGTATTTTGTAAACAACAATTTCTTTTTTTCTGGATTTTTTTAGGCATTTTGAGCCACACAAAAATATACTTTTATATTTTTATAGAAATATATATGTGACGCGCAAAATAGACAGGGATTTAAGGGTAGAAACCGGTTTTGTTCAGGAGAGCCATTTTAAAGATTTAAATACGTGTGTCTTTGGTTTACCATCACTGATCAGGTTGGTATTGGTCTCATTTGAAAGCGACACATCTCATGACGTCAGAAACGTGTTGGTCAACCTTGAAAACGCGCGTATGTCGTCCCTACCTCTTGTTTTGTGTAGTTGGTTTTTACTGTTTTCTACCTAGCGCGCTGTTTCCATGAGTTTGATATCAATTTTGCTCGCGTTTTTTCGAATCCAGGTTTATTTTCTGAAATAATTAATTGTGAATTATAATAAATACTCATTTATAATTCTTTTAAATCGTGAATATCACCCTGTTAGTACGAAATTTTTTTCACATAACCTTAGAATCATCGACTTCAATTTCATAAAACGCGCTTATCTCTGGGAGGGAACACTTTTGGGGCATGGGATCGGTCTCATTCGATGATCAGATGTTGTCCACATCAAAAAAAAAAAAAAAAAATTTAAATTGATTTTTTTTTACCCTTAGGTCCCTTTCTCTATGCGCTGTCGCATATGTAAATATGTTTTTGAAATTTTCTTATTGTATTTTTATCAAATTAACTTTTTGATGTTAGTTTCAAATTTACATAAACAGTTGGCGCAAAAGTTCAAAATCGGCTTCATGACATAAATCTCACAAGTTTGTCCAATTGCACAAAGGGCAATTTTAGGACTTTTCATGAAACCCCTTATTTTTTTTAATTGTTCATGCTTGAAAACATTTTTCGTTTAAGTAAATGTAATATTGGAATATTAGAGAAAAAAAGATGTGTTCAAAATCATTACATGCTAGAGCAAAGACTTTTATTAAACATTAATTACTTTAGCTAGAGAATTTATTTATTTCAGGATTCAAATTTTTTTCGTCAATCCCAAGAAAGGCGATTTATTTTTTCCCGTTTCCCGGTAAGTAAGAAAATAACATAAAAAATTAAACACTAACCCTTTCACAAATAAATGTATATATTTGCTACATATATTCATATGTATGTGTGTGAATATTTTCACTTGTATGAGTGAAAGTTTTCATCAGTTCACATAATCCCTTATATGTTTTGTTTATATTTGTTTGTGGACTTATAACTACCCTGCAGGAGAATAGGTGTCAATTGTCTAAAAGCTACTAGTATAATTACTAGAACAGCAAGAACTAGTGCGAAAAGGGTTAAAGTTGTTGTATAAAATTACTAGTTCTGATGAGTACTAGTATATGAAGTAGTTCCAAGGCACCACATTGCAAAATAAATTTTGACTATCTAACAGACCACTTGCACTGTACGAAAAGTGGTATTATACAATTATTAAAGTTTTAGGTTCACCTATAAATAATTATAATCAAATAATTACAACTAACCTTTTGTATTTTTGAATTTTGATAAATAATTGCGAATTTTAACTAGCAGTTGTCACTGGGTAACAAAGGAATAAAACCACCAATTTTATATAATTTTTCTTTGCAAAAGAACTGGTAATTAACTAGTCCTAAACTAGTACCAATGGCACTAGTAATTTTCTAAACACACTCAATGCTAATTTGAGCATTAACATGTTATAGGAAAGTTTACGGTTGGGAACTAGTGGTGGTGTCTTCTGTACTAGTAAAATACCAGTTGGACACTAGTTCGATCTCCTGCAGGGTATTTTGTAACCTCGACTATTTGCATGTGTATGTATGTATGTAAATATATAAATTGGTGTGTGTTTATTTTTGGTTTGGGTGCGGTTAAAAGTGTTGATTGGGTTAGGATATAAATTGCATTTCACATATTTACTAATACGGTTAAAATTCTCTTGAATTTCAACCTCTTCAAGCACATCAATTCAATTAGGAGTGGCGTTGAGTTGAATAAACCAATGCGATATAAAATTTGATATGTATGAGTATATATGTATATTATAAATATTAATATTTTAAGTCAAAAAAGTGTTCAAATACAAACACATGTTATAAGGAGAATTTTATAAATGGTCATTAGAGTCACGCCAAGAAATTTTTAACTTTTTTAACCGTATTTCTTTGCTTTGAATTTAACAGAAATGGCCAAAAGAGGTTAGTAACTTTAATTAGTCATGTTTTAGACTCGGCAGTTATTATTGCTCAATTTTTGTTGTTGTATGAGAGAGTAGAGAAAAAAATATATTTCTTTTGTATACCTATCTTCCTATCCTTTCTCATTATAAAACGAAAACTTGAGCAAGAAAAACTGCCAAGTCTAAAACATGACTTAATAATAAATTGATTAGGGAATCTTATTATTAACATTAAAAAACTTTATGCTGTTTTGCGAAATAAGTAAATAATAAGAGATTTGCAATTTATATAAAATAATTGCTCATACACTGAAAGGAAACCCTTCATTCAGACAATGAAATTCTTCATTGTATTAATGAAAAGTTTCATTAAAAGTCAGCTAATGAAGCCCTTCATTGGATGAAAGAAGAATGTTTCATTGTATTTATGAAGTTAATTTTGTCGGCTATGTCATAAATAGAATGAAACTATTACATTAGTTCAATGACACTTTTTCATGAACATAATGTAATTGTTTCATTGATTTAATGCAGTTTATTCATTAATATAAAGAAAATTTCATTAAATTTATGATGAGATTTTCATAAATATAATGAACTATAAGCAGTAAATAATGAAAATTTTCTTTTAAACACATGAAATCATATCCCTTCCAATCCACATACTTAATAAAATATATATATATAAATTTTCTTTATTTTATTTAATGTATACAAATACATATGTACTTATGTATGTATTTATCAAAGCAAAACATTTGAAATTTAAGGAACTCATCAGTAGAGTTCAACCCAAATAATGTTTTAAGTAAGCCGAAAAACTTACATGTTTATAGTAAAACTCTAAATAAGTCGTTGAGAATCACAATGCAGAAACATAAGTTTAAAAGAACCAAACAAAAATCTTAACAAAACAAGCATCTTATTAGGTGTTTGGCACAACCTTTTTGTGTTTGTATAATGCTGATAGGGACGTGATTGGATAAAAAAAGAGAAAGAGTGAGATGTGTGATATACAATGAAGAGTATTACATTGTATAAATGAAATTATTTCATTGTATTTATGACGACCATACTGCTTTGAAATTAAAAGGGATTAGAAAAGTAAGAAATAGAAAATATTTTTTAACAAAATAACTTTTGATTTATTTATGTTTGACAAACTGCATACAGTAATTATATAAAATATGTGAAACTTACTTATATTTGCCCCAAATTCGCTAAAAACAAAATTCTTTTAAACATTATAACGATTTTCATTAATACAATGAACTATGAAGAACATATAAAAAGCAGAAATTGAAAGATTTCATGTATACAATGTAATTGTTCATTGTATTAATGAAAAGTTTCATTAATATAATGCAGAACATTTAATGAAACCGTTTCATTGTCTGAATGAATGATTTTCCTTTCAGTGTATAAGACATGAAATTTATTTTTTTGGTGTTTTTGGGAATTGTAACAGTTAAGTTTAGTACTCGTATTTGTTGATGCAGTAACAATTCCCAATAGAAAAAACATCCATTATTAACTTGTGTGCAACCGGTCAAAAATACTTGTGTGGTAACACTCTATTCTTGTGAAAGCACTGAATTGAAGTTGTTGTTTTTTTAAATTTATTTGTATTACAACTACAATTCCAGCTGAAAAAAGGTCAGCCAATGTAGCAATGGTAAAGTAAGAAAATAAAAAACACGTTGCTTATTGAATTTTCGTTTCAACTATAATATCTGTTGAACTTCTCATTTGTTTGAATAAAAATTCAACCAAATATCTCTACTTGCTCTAAGAAATTTTAGGGTAAAGCTTCCCTGATGATCTGCACTAAGAACAGTCACAGGATCCAGATAACCTTTTAATATTGAATGTAATTTATTTTAAAATGGCTAAGCATTTCTATATGCATTACATTGGTGCTTCACAAAATCGTCAGTAAACTTGAACCACACCTTTGAACAGTCACAAAAAAAATAAATTTCCTAATATATCTTAAATATATCCAAATGCATCGATTTAAAATTATAGGCATGGTACAGTTTTATAAAGATATATTTAACCATACACATAAGATAGTGTGCATTTTTGTCAAAATGTATTGCCCTTGGTGTCGGTGATAACTTCTTTCGATTCTTATTATTATTATTATAGATGGGATCTCATGAAACGAGTTCCAGATAAATTCAGGGATACCGCAAGGTTCCGTTCTTTCACCAACTCTATTCCTTATTTTTCTAAATGACCTTCAATGTCAAACTTTTAATCCTATCTATTGTTTCACGGACAACAGCAGTATCTGCCATTCTTTCTCATTCAACAATCGATCAAACCTGATGGACATTGAGGCTTTGCAACTTATTATGAATGGTACCTGGAACGGTGATCTTAAAAAATTTCTGAATTCACGCAAAGAAGAGATATGGTTGTAAAATGGTTGAGAAAACAATATTATATTCTCTGAAACAAATGTGTGGTCGTTGAAAACTAGTTATTGTTATTTTAAACATTAATAGGACGTTTTTGTTTGAAAATGCTTCTGAGTTCTTGTCTTTGAAGTCTCTAAATTATTTTCTTCAAAATTGGTTTTTGTCCTTGATAATGAAAAATATAAATATTATTGCCATGTTTTTAAAACATAAAAATTCAATTAAATTATTATACAATAGTTTGAAAAATACATGAAAAATATGTGTTGGATATAATGTTTAGAACAAAATCATAAAGCAAATATACGAACCTTCTAGCACAGACAATAAATAATAATCGTTTTATAGAATCAAAACTGCTTCTTTTTTTCGTCCATAGACAAGACGATACATTCGTCGAACAGAATTAGGGCATAATTTCGTAACAATAAGCACAGTAATGTTTGAGTTTAATAATTACATTATTATATTCATAGAAAGTGCGATATGGTTAGAGTTTAACAATATAGTTTTGTTAAAAATTTATTACTAATTATAATATAATTTTTATTATTGTGTAAATATAATATGATGTAAATAATAATGTAATGTTATCCAAAACCATACTATGTTTAGTTTTTAAAAAAATCTTTTTCAAAAATATCTTCTGTCACTTCAGTGTTTTGTTTGTAAGCAATCGGTAGTGCACGCGTGGTGATAAATATATAAAAAAAAATGTATAAACAAAAGGGTAGATAAATAAAAATAATATGTACATACATATGTATGTATGTATATCTCTTTATACAGATATGTCTGTATTTCGTGTACACACATATATGTAAGTATATATTTCTATACATACATACATACATTTTATTTCAACAATATTAATTTATTTTTATTTCGGATTTACCGCACAGCTGTTTTAAACAAAAGATTTGCCAATAAATATATGATTAAAAAACAAAATATTATTATTACCTAAAATAATACTATGGTCATATTTAACAATATTATTATAATATTAAAACATGGCATAGTAAGTATCAATTATATTTTAGCCACATCTAACAATAGTGTTGTCTTATTTACAATAATAAGATTAGTTATAACAAAGTTAATGGTTTTTGTAGATAATATTATTATTAACTCAGAAAATAATATTATTTCAACTTTGCTTTTCCATTGACAATAATAAGATTTGACTGCAACAATATAATTCAATCATAGTATGTTGCTGTTTGATTATGGTTACCTCAACCATATTTTTTCTTTGCGTGTGGGGTCATGCAAATACTTTCGGTTTTAACGCCTGTAAGACCCAGTGGTTGTATGATTACTCATAGACACATGACCAAAAATGCTGCTCCGTCTATAAGTGTGGAGGGGTATAAATACTAAGGAATCGGAAACTCTTGATGTTCTTGGCGTGAAAATTCAGTGTAATGTTCGATGGAGGAAACACATTTTTCAAGTTTTAAAAGAATCACTCAAGTGCTTTTTGAAACGGTGCAAGCGATACTTCACTCCATCTGATCTCCTTACTATTTATAACACTTATATTCGACCAAGGTATATTTTGGAGCTGCTCAACTGCGTACAGGAGGGGACTTAGAACCTCATCGGTGACAGTAAAGTATCCACCTTGATTGATTCATTGGAGCATCGACGCAATGTGGGGTGCATATCCTTGTTATGTCGTTACTAAAATGGAATGTGTTCTAATAAAATTAGGGAACTTGTTCCTGAAACCTGCACATTTTTACGCGCCACACGTGCTTCAATCACAGCACATCCCTTTGTGGTCGATTGACCAATAAATCGCACAAAACTTGGTTAAACGTTGAATTTTTAACTTTAATAAATTGCCTTCCTCTTAAAGAAACACAAACATTTATTCACATTTTGTTGCATGTTACTCGTACTATTACTCTTTATCCGCCACAAAGCTCTTAATTTCACCATGCAACTGCCACAGTATGTACGACAAGAGCTGCTGTTTACACAAACGAAAACACTGACTGACTGCAATTCATTGCTTTATAACGAAACTAATGAATTATGCATTAGAATTGCAGTTTTTTTTTCCAACTCTTCAACAACTGCTCACTATTGTGAAGTATACGAAGGAAACATGATTTGATTCTAGTTTCTAAGTCTACATGGAAGCAAGGAATAATTGAGAAAAAGATTTAATTAACACAATGCATATGATATTGAGTATTGGTATGGTTGTTCGCATTAACTGCAAGAGTTCATTTTTTCAATTTTGACAAGGTGAGACAGAGAGAGAGAGGATAGTGCAACACAATTGCATCATTTAATTGTAATTTAAGATGGTGTGTGTGTGCGTGCATTTGTATATATACTCGTACATGTTAATTACACGTTTTGTATTTAATTAGTATTCATTAGCGAACTTTCGAATGTATAATTAGTTATTTCTTAACGTCAACTACTGAAGACAATCGCTTAAATGTGTTTGAAATCTGTCAAGAATTAGTAATTTAAAAGTAGAAATATGTTTTTTTTTCGAGAAAACTCACTTAAAGATAAAGTGCTCTTCTAAATATGGCAGGCTCTTTTAATCTTCCTCTTAGAGAGCAAATAAAATATTGTTACGTTTTTTTATTCTCTGTTAAAAACGCTTTTCCGTAGATTCGTAGATTTGCAATAAATAAAAGACCCTAGTGTACTAATTAGGGTTAAGAATGATACAATCTTTATTTACTAATAAATGCCACTAATCTAAATTCAATTCAAGAGCTTAAATACAAACACAAAGTTTACTGCAATATTCACAACTGGTTACCACTACTCCTTCCTCGCTGTTGTATACACTCGTCTCAGACAACCGGCTGCGCTAGTGTTGACACAATTCTGCTTTCTGTGTTGCTCGTCACACACAAGACTCACTCTGCCGACACTTCCAGTTGATACACCAATAACAACTCTATGGCAGACTCTCACAGTTGATACACTAATCAGGACTCGCTGGCTTCACTTACACATCTATCAGCTTCGCTGCTCCCTTACTCTTCACTCAAGGGACTCCACAATAAACTCAAATCACGACAGACTCTAACTGTCACTATAGACTGTGCTATAGTCTCTTCAATTTCCAACTCACGTATTGTAAAGCACAGACTCAAATATCAACTCACTGTTGTATCACAAATCACGGACTGCGCACAACTTAATTGTCAACTCACTTGATTAACAACAGACTTCTTATTAGCAACTGAGCTTCTTCGCAACTGACTTATTCCCAACTAACTTTTGATCGCGACTGAACTGCTGTTGGATGCGTCAACGCCTTTTTATACTTCGCACAACAACCACTAGAATTTTCATGCAAAGTCTAGACCGAATGATCATTATCTTCAATGTTGTTTACAAAGCGCGTAATTAAGTTCATGTGGTAACTATGTACATACGTGTGTATATGCATACATCATTAAGTGGTTGTTTACTTTTATTTCTGCCTTTAGTTGGAATTGTCAGGCATGTATGTATGTATGCATGTAGCTATGTCTATCTTCATAACAAGCAGAAGCTTGTAGTTGTTGTTGGTTGTTTACGTTTAATCACGTATGTATGTGCTACGCATGTGTATATAGTTGTTTGCTATAGTGCTTGTATGTGAATACGAGTGTACGTTTAGTTATTTATTTAAATACTTCTGGATGTTTCTTTATATTGGCCCTGTTCGAATATTCTTGCGTAACACTTATGTTAACTCGACGGCCATTTCCGTAACACTGCCGCCCACTTAAGCCTATTCGTCCCGAATAGGCACATCATTGCCTTTCTTTTTTTTTTTTTCTTCGTTTTCTATACGCCTTGTAGTTACGTTGGAGACGACTACCTCTTCCATATTTGTTGGCTTTAGTTCTGGCTCTGCCTCGGCTTTCAACTGAGACTTGTGTTACTATGCGCTGGAGATTAGTTCTTCGATATTTGCGGCCCTTGGTGGCCCTGACTCTGCTTAGCATTTCCTCTACTGCTTGCCTTGCCGTATGCTGGAGCTGAAACCTTCCTTGACACTTGCCACCCTTGGTACTGAATCTGTTTCGTATTTCCTCTACAGCTTGCCTTGGTTTACGCTTTAGGTGACAACTTCTTCCACATTTGTGGTATTTGGCTCTGACTCTATTTTGTCCCTCAACTAGAGCTTGCCTTGCCATACTCTGGAGATGACTACTCCTTTCCCATTTGTGGCCGTTGGCTCTGACTCTACCTTGTTCCTTGACTAGAGCTTGCCTTACCATTCCACATTTATGGCCCTTGGCTCCGACTCTAGACTGTCCCTTGACTAGAGTTGGCCTTACCACACGCTTGAGGCTCTGTATAAAAGTTGTATTTTTCCTCCTTACTGCTTTTCTGCTGCGTGTTTCGTATACTGTAGCAGTTTCATTACCCTGAGCAAATGAGTTCATTTCTTCAATAGCTAATTCTGCCGTGTCACAAACAGCTTGACTATCATCTAAGTAACCAACGTCCTCTACTTTGCTGGAAACTTCTGGCAAACTTTGCTCATGTCCAACTTGTTGACACTGACCACTGTTGATTTCATGTTCTGTCTTTAGTTTTTCGTCAGCGTCTTCCTCTGTGACAGAAATGTCTGCATTGACACTGTTTCCCAAGTCAGAAATCTCTTCGTCTGATTTACTGACTTGCATTTCTTCACTATGTGCCCTTTTGTTTATGGACTCAGACATTTCTACAAATCTCGCATCCATTTTATCAAACCAAATTTCCATTTTCTCCATCATTTCGGCCAACATTGCGCTAATGTCTGTACTGATTGGAGTGCTAATAGAAGGAGTGGATGCTTCCATCTCATATTTTTCTTTTTCATCGAACTCATAACTTTCTATGTCGATGTTACGTCGGTGGAACTCGTCTATTAACCTTTTTTGAAGTTCTGCCTTATTACCTGTTGTCGACAGTTTCCGCTTACTCAATTCTTCCTTGAGTTGCTCCACCTTAAGCTCTTGATATTTCATTTTCCTCAAAACCAATTATTATGTTTAACCTTTTCAAACGTATGTGGTTTTATTCACGTTTACCTTTTTCAAACGTGTGAGGTTGTCCTTTTCGTATCACTCTTACTTTACGTTTAACCTTTTTTAAACGTGCCGCTTTTATTTGCAAATCCCCCTTCTGACACCAAATGTTACGTTTTTATTCTCTGTTAAAAACGCTTTTCCGTATATTCGAAGATTTGCAATAAATAAAAGACCCCAGTGTACTAATTAGGGTTAAGAATGATACAATCTTTATTAAATCTATAAATACCACTAATCTAAATTCAAGAGCTTAAATACAAACACATAGGTTACTTCAATATTCACAACTGGTTACCACTACACCTTCTTTGCTGTTGTATATACACGTCTCAGACCACTGGCTGCGCTAGTGTTGACACAATTCTGCTTTCTCTGTTGCTCGTCACACACAAGACTCACTCTGCCGACACTTCCAGTTGATACACCAATAACAACTCTATGGCAGACTCTCACAGTTGATACACTAATCAGGACTCGCTGGCTTCACTTACACACGTTTATCAGCTTCCACTGCTCCCTTACTCTTTACTCAAGGGACTCCACAATAAACTCAAATCACGACAGACTCTAACTGTCACTATAGACTGTGCTATAGTCTCTTCAATTTCCAACTCACGTATTGTAAAGCACAGACTCAAATATCAACTCACTGTTGTATCACAAATCACGGACTGCGCACAACTTAATTGTCAACTCACTTGATTAACAACAGACTTCTTATTAGCAACTGAGCTTCTTCGCAACTGACTTATTCCCAACTAACTTTTGATCGCGACTGAACTGCTGTTGGATGCGTCAACGCCTTTTTATACTTCGCACAACAACCACTAGAATTTTCATGCAAAGTCTAGACCGAATGATCATTATCTTCAATGTTGTTTACAAAGCGCGTAATTAAGTTCATGTGGTAACTATGTACATACGTGTGTATATGCATACATCATTAAGTGGTTGTTTACTTTTATTTCTGCCTTTAGTTGGAATTGTCAGGCATGTATGTATGTATGCATGTAGCTATGTCTATCTTCATAACAAGCAGAAGCTTGTAGTTGTTGTTGGTTGTTTACGTTTAATCACGTATGTATGTGCTACGCATGTGTATATAGTTGTTTGCTATAGTGCTTGTATGTGAATACGAGTGTACGTTTAGTTATTTATTTAAATACTTCTGGATGTTTCTTTATATTGGCCCTGTTCGAATATTCTTGCGTAACACTTATGTTAACTCGACGGCCATTTCCGTAACAATATACATATATTAGAAACCCTTCTTCGTTGCAAATCTGCAAACAGTTTAAAGTTTATAATTAAATGTTAAGTTTTCTAGTTTTACAATATTTAATAATTGAACAACATATTTGATTATAAAATTATAATATTATGCCAACTTAGTGCCTGGCCTAATAATTCCCGGTCCAGACTTGCAATTTTTGTTGCAGCAATTCTTGAATATGTGTGAGAGTGTTGAAATAGAAATATATACTTTTTGTAATCCTCTCTCTCTTTTTTGCACTAAAAAGTAAAAAGTTGCTGCAACATAAATTGCAAGTCTGGACTGGGACTTATTAGGTCAGATTAATAAGAATTTGAAAGAACACGCATTTGGACAAGGAACAAATTCTTCTTCATCAGGACATTGCAAGGATGCACAATACCCTAATCCCAGTTTTTTTTTTTCTTTAATTGATATATGTGCGCTGTCAAAAATATGAGGTTTGCTGCCATAAATGTGGTCTTAATTTTTTAGCTCGATCCGACAGTAACTTCTGGTGCCTACTGGGGCCTAAAGTACCCGATACACAGTAGGGCTTTTGTAAAAAAAATTGAAATAATTCTGCAGTTTATAAAAGAGCACAACGATTGTTATAAAATTTCATACAACATTTAAAAAGTTGTCACAAAACTTCAGTCTGAAATTTGGGCTATATATCTTAAAAAAGTGTGGAGCCACAAAGACTCAAAGGGGACAATCTAGTGTTAATGAACAATTAAAACAGATAACAAGCTGATCATTTGATCTGATAAAAAATATTGTTAGCCAGTAGTTTTTTTCCTAAGATTAAATAAAATTTGCTTTTGAGTTCTCGGCAAATTCCCAAACAAAGTTTGTTAAATCCCAAAAATTAATTTTTTTTCCAGTAATTTTGCTGTTGGTTGGTAGGTTGGTTGGTTAACGTGGCTGCCTACTACAGGCAGGCATTCAAGTAGAATCCAGATGATTCCTTTTTGAAAGCATCACTAAGCTCATCGCTGCCAAGCTATGTAGAACCGTATCTAATTATTCTGATACGGTGATCGTTACTAGATCCAACCCGTCGAGTTCAGATATCTTATAAGGTCACTCAACTCACTCTAAGATAAATTTAAAAGATCGCCTAGTACATACTAACTAAAATTTTATGTCTCGAGAGATGCAAAGCTAAACATTTTCAGAAAAAGTGAAAGAGTGTCTCTTCTTTGCTTTCTTCTCGATAACTTCGGCAGAACTCATTATTTTATTTGGACCACGGATGGAAATCATGGTACAATTGTACTTTTTATGGTACATTTTTGACCTCGATGGTACCGTGGTACTACCGCGAGTTACTTGGTACAATTTAAAAATGCCAATGTTTCACTATATGGTAACATTAATTTTGCCTATGTTGTCTTTAATTTTTTTGTGTGTTTTATTTTAGACGGCCAGCTTCTCTGTTTTTGTTCCAATGCTGTTGTCAAGGCAATTTCATGTACCAGGTGGTGTCAAGTCTGCAACAAAAAAATCTGTCTAGTACTTTAACTGTACCCTTTTAACTTGATGCACCTCGTACATGAACTCGCCTTGGCTGTGAATATATTCTGCATTATCGTGGTTGGCGTATATCAAATACGTCTACGAATGTTTGGTAATAGATTAAAAAAGACTTCAAAAGTTTTTCGTCAATCTATTACCAAACAGTCGTACTCGTATTTGAAATACGCCAACCACGATAAGGCAGATTTATTTTTGTTAACTACATATCGCTCCTTTACTTCAATAGTGTGTTTTGGGTTTTATCGCGCATTTTTTATGCGCATAACTTAGATTTTATAGTGCATGAAAATAACAGGCCTGTTAGTAAGCAAAATTTGTAAAATAAACTATCTCTAAAAAGTCTAATCTAATCTAAGCAACATTTAATATTTTTTTTGTGTTATTTTTTATACACATTTTTGTTTCTGTTTTTTATTGTTTACTTCTGAATTTTTACAAATTTTTCTTACGTTTCCGTTCTTATTAATTAATTTTAAAAAATGGTACCGTCATGGTCCAAAAAGTACATTTTGTTTTCACAGTTGATACAAAATCCAAGAAGTCATTTTCCTTCCCTGATTTGGACCAGCTAAAAATTGGGGATAAGCTTTAGAAAAAAACTTGCAACACAGTGCTACTTAGAGCTCCTAAAAGTATGCTGTCCCAGTATGGACTATAAATTTTTTTATGCAGAATTTGTACCAAAATATTTTTTTATTAATTAAACAACTATGTTGAATGGCGTAATTTCAAGCGCACACATTAATTAGTTTTACTTTAAACTTTTTTTTAGGTCCCAAACAAGGGAACAATATTTTATATTTAAATTAAATAAGTCTTATTTCAACTAACTTTCAGCTGGAAATAGAGATTACTTCCCTTTAAAATGCTTTATTTAAATTCAAAAGTTGTACTCGAATTGCTTACTTCTCTAAAAGAACTACATATAACGAAACATTTTAAAAACCAATTAAATAAATACTGCGCTTTTTGTTAAAATTTGTTTATACAAATAAGCAAATATTTGCCAAACATTCTCATAACACCGACATCATACTAAATTGATTTTCATAAAGCAATAAATAGCAATGCAATATTTTCCCATATACGAGTATAACTATATAAATATTCCAATAACTCTACAATTGAAATATTCATACAAATCGTGTTAGTTCAATCAATGTAACAAATGAATACATCTGAGCAATAACAAATGAAGAGAAATAAGTACATACAAACTAGATTCCACCAATCTGAACATGCAGCCAAATAACTGCTAAATAAGAATTTTTATCATTGAAATGTTAAAGGCAGGCAAAACTGCATTTAAATAGTTTTTTAATAAAGAACTTTTAGTATAAAATGATGACTGCATTTCAGCGATAATATAATATTCCAATATGAAAATATTTCAAAATTTCATTTACAAAGTGAGAAAATGTTGTTGAATAAAAAAAAAAACAAAACGCACTGGCACGTGTGTAAAATGCCTGTTTATTTATTCATCAGCACAAGCACACGATGCATACGCAGCAGCGCATGCATACTTCTGCATTGCTTTGCTAAATCGTGTTAAATTGTTGGAACACTTCCATCCAATTAGTGTAATTTTATGTAAAAATATATTTGTAGATTATAATAAAGTACATATGTACATACATATGTATATACATATACATATTCATATACTTGCTGCTATTTTCAAGGATAAAATGGTGTGTAAAATAATTTAGTCAAGTGGGAATACTGTTGGTGAATTTTTGTTTCAGGGAGAAAATTACACAAAACTCTAAATAACTACATTTGCTGTGATGAGTGGCGGCGGTGAGACGCAAAATACTGCTTTCAATTACATCCTATTAAAATTATTTTTTTTTGTTTTCAACTCAAACGAACTTTGTTGTACATGTGTACATAGAGGGCCTTTCTCTAAGCGCTTTCTATCATTAAATTTAAATAAAACAAAGTGTGCGCGAGGTTTCATCGAAATTTTGTAGAGGTATGAATGTAATATCATGCAAATGCCAATTTTCCATGACTCTGGCAAATAGTTAAATCAGGCTAGATATCACTACTGATATGCCGTGGGTCACTGTGGTTTGTAGTTTATTTGCATTAAGCTGCTGTCTAAGAAAACCACTCAAACAAAAGTTAACTTGCGTCAAATCGTCCTTTTTGGCTGGCCAGTTCACATCATCTACACGCAAGACTACTAGGCTCTTGCTGAATATCTTATGTGTGACACGTGATAAATTTTTGCTGAACCCACATGTCATTTGCATCCATATTATCTAATTCAGGCCACATATAGCTCTTGCCGTTGACAGTGATGGACTAAACAAACGTCGTACCTATTAACGCCACCACTGCAAATCCTGCCCTGGACGCGTTTGGGTTTCCATGGGAATTGGCCCAAATGCGAGAATTTTGTTTCTGAACATACCACTACATCTACATAGAAATGGATCTGGTTGCCAAAGATATTTTTTCCATAAAAATTAAGCTTAGCTTGCAACTGCTCCAGAGCACATTGAGGATATATATGTCATTGTCTATGGTCATTTACCTTCAGCTCTTGGTTCACTTGAATTTTGTACAGTTTCATGGTGAATCATTTGCAGATAATTTGCCAGATATAGCTTCAACATTATGACCGCTTTCAGCTGAGAGGTTCCTTTATGTACATATATACATATTTTTAAGTTCTTGGAAGCTTTAAAATTTTTCAAATGTACTCATAACAGTTAAATAAATAATTGATATTATAGTGGCATATAGCGGTCGATTAAATAATAAATAAAACTTAACAAAGTGAATTTTTAAAAAAAATATAAATAAAAGAAGTGAGATAAACTAGAACAACCGGGTATAGCTATGCTGCTTAGCTATATAAATCAAACTTAATGTGTTAAACTACAATGGCAATAAAATTATGTTATATGATGATGTCAAATTTGCCGCAAATATTTCAAAACGATTCCATTTATTTCCCCTTATTTTTCTCATGTACAAAAACAATAAAAAAAAAATAATTGAGCAATCCTTCTCATTGTGTTTGTTTTGTTTTTGTTTCACACACTCCAAAGAACGAAACAAATCAAAATGAAACAATTTGTTTTGTTTGTTTATTTTCGTATTATGGTTTTAAGTACAAAGAAATCAAAACGAAAATAAATATATAACTGTAATAGTGTCGATTATTTTTGTTACGAAATTCATCTCCTGGCTTCTGTGTCGTGACATAAATAGCATAGCTATAATATCAACTATCCAACCTCAAACAAAATCTCAATATTTTTTCAAATCTCATACCATACCATTACATTTTCAGACATGTACTGCAACACTTACAGGAACTTTTCCGTCTTCAATCACTAAATAGAATTTAAACTGAAAATGAAGGCCTTTACATTATAAAGTTTTAGACTAACTTATGCTATTTCTCAAAAATGTATGAAGGGAAAAAATGTTTGCAGATGGAAAGCTCAAGCTTCTTCTTCACAAAGAATATATTAGTATTTATTCGCCAATTAGAAAGAAAAAAGTTATGAGTCACAGATTAATTCCAGAGAAATTAAGAATATCACTGCACGCAAAGTTTTCCATTGACTCTTTTATTTACAGTAGCAAGCCAAGCCCTTTTTATATCACAACCTCTTATTAGGAAGGTGAAGGCTGATAAGTGCATGCCACAACAAGTTTCTCGACCCATGAAGTTAATGTAATAAGCCAGCCTTTCAAATTCATCTGCCTCTTAGATATACCAATATTCACTAGGACCTGAAGAAACATTATTGCGTACCTTATTATTGGTAACTGTTGTAGTAAGTTCAAGCACTACAAAAGAATCTTAAATTGTAAACAAAATATATATTTCTAAGCTTTCTATTTGTTCGCAAATATAGATATACTTACTCCCTTAAGTCTCTTGTATAACTGATTAGTAGACAAGTAGCCATAACCTGCAGCGCCATTGGCCATTAGTTTCATAAACATATGTCCTACTTATTTTTAAAGAGAAGTAACACTCAGGCAATGAATGCCTTTTACTATTACTAGGTGTTAACGTTTTTAGGAAAGGGATAATAATCTCTAGTGAAGGAAGAGATAGAAGAAAGTTGCATTCTTTTACAACTCTGCTTTTTGCACGTTTTTAATAATTTCAATTAGGCGTATTAAATTTTCATCATACCACCTTAAGACATGATGTGTCTTTAAATGATTAAGAAATTATTATCTTCGCCCAAAAATGGGATTTTGCGAATTTTTTTTTTGGGGATTTACCGTGAATTAAGAAGTAAAATTTGCATTAATTACATCATTTTACACGTAAGTGAAAATTATCAGCTGAAAATATTCATAAATAAAAATCTTAAAGCATTCTTTCCCACAATATCTTTAATGCCTTCTTATTATTAATTTATGTTAGAAGGAGAAACTCTCCTTATAATTTAATTCTAAAATATGAATATTTATTTGTTATGTGAGACATTTTTAGATTTAATTGATTTAATTTATTTGTTATGTTATTTCAGGTAGCTGTAATACGTAAATATTTAAATGCAAATGAAGCGAAAAAAGTTAAAGTTCCCGGCAATTCCCAAAGAATTTTTCCCAAAATCCCAAAAATGGGGTTTTTTAGTATTTTTGCTGCATTTTTCATATTTTTTGGGCAGATAATATTTTTGGCAATATTTGTCAAACAACAATATAAACACAATAATTAAAATAATTTTATCAATCAGACGGGCCCGTCTATAAACTGCTCAATTATTTCAATTGTTTGCCAAAATATCCCCACTGTGAGCTACAAGAGACATGTGAGGTATGCTGGCGATAAATGATTTAAAGGACACTGCAAATAGACCTATTTTGCTTGAAAAATTTACGTATGTTATGTCAACGTACACAGGAAAAACAGTGCCTACTAAATACCTCATAAAATAGAACAAAATTAATAAGAAATCTCTATGGTTTTTTTTCAATAAGGAAATCTTATTAATTTCATAGAGACAACCTTTTTGAAAAAATTAAGAAGAAATCTTGTAGTTTTAATGAGGCTATCTTATTGATTTTTCAATAAAAAAAATGCGTCTTTATTGTCTGTACTTATGTATGTATTTTTATTTAAATTTTATACCATATACATATGTATGTATGTAGGTATGTAGTATATTGTAGATGTTATTTATTTATACATACATACATACATACATACATACATACACATTATGTTATATTCTTAACTAACTTACTCACCAAGTATTGAACCAGCAAACTTCTACCTGATAGACAAGCACTCTAACCAATATGCTAACAAGGAGCCTGAACAACCATTGAAATTATTGTACAAACATTCTTATACAAAAATTAAAAAGATCACTAAAAAATTGTCTGTATGTCTATTTATAGAAACGAAATAACAAGACACCTCATAAGATCAAGAAGATTTTCTTATTAAAAAAATCAATAAAATGCTTTGCACATAATCATATAGGAACCTACTAAAATGAAGACGAAAACCTTATTGAAAAAATCAATAAGGCAACCTAACAAAATCAAGAAGAAAACATTTTTAAAAAAATCAAGAAGGCAACCTAATAAAATCAATAAAAAATTCCTATAGCTTACAATTTATAAGAAACCCTAATAGAATCAAGAAGTTTTTCTCTATGGATTGTTTTTTTTTGGTGTCAAAAATAACGGAAATTGAGTAAAAAAGTTGTGAATAATAAGATTTCTTCTTGATTTTATGTGGATTTCTTTTTGATAAAATTAATAAGATTTACCACATAAAAACAATAAGGAATCTATGAAAAAATCTTCGCTTCTTTCTGCTGTGATACCCTTTAGCCTAAAAAGCAGTTTTTTTCTGTGTATCTGTTTATCTATAGTTAAATTTATTTTTCTTGATTAATTAATTATATTATTAAAAAAGTACGAATTTTTAATTCCATATTAAAATATATTTCAAACTTCTAGGACGTTTCCAGTATACAGCAGAATTGATGCATCAGAGCAAAAGAGTGTGATTGTGAGCAAATCACACATACACACATATAAAATACAAAATAGTATGCGAAAAATCACTATTCAATTACACAAATAATTAACCTTTAGTTAATTTTTATTAGACTAACTAAAAGCTAACTACAATGTGATCCAGAACTAACCTAAAATCAATTCATCGTTGAGTACGCAATCGAATTTGGTGAGAGCCAACAAATTTACTCTCAGCACAGCTTTTTTAGATGATACTTAAACTGGAAGGTAGTACATTGGCTATACAGCGTGTGATGATACTTAATATAAATGATAAATTTACTGACTACTAGCTGACTTAAATATAGTCAACTTCAAGTTAGTTGAAAAGTAGTGCATAACAGGACAATCGACTACCACCTAGGATATCGCAATGTTAGTGTTAGTTGTTTGCATTGAAAAATAAACTTATTGTCAGTCAGTAGTAGTTGCAAAATAGTTAGCTTAAAGTTAGTTAAAAGTTAACTTAGTTTCCGACAGGGCTTTTACTAAAACACAAGATATAAAAGAAAAACCGCTTAAAAGCGATAAATATAATGAGAGAGAGAGAGAGAGACAGATTAAAAATTCCTATCTACAAAAATGTTGAGAGTTTTTTATCATATCCTTTTTTAAGATTAAAATCATAAAATTGTAATAAAACTTAGAATATTTTTTCAACAATGTTTTTCATTCATAAAAATTTGATTTTTTTTTCAATTTTTTTTTATAAACAAACAATGTTAGCCGTTGGCATAAACGTGTATTAACCGTCTATACCCCGTAGCTATGAATGATTTTTACAACGCGAAAAAATGCAAATTTAATTTACAACAATCACATTAACATTGTCATGCATATATCCTTTGATTCTGCATTGTACTCTATCATTTTGCACAAACACGCAACGAAGGCTTTTATCCTTTTTCATTTAAAGCAGTTGGTGGAAAAGAAAGAAGAAAAACACGACAATTTGCTTGCTATGTGCAAAAAAAAAAAAAGTGAAAGGAAACATTATTCTTCGGTTCTTTTAACGGGTCAGAGACAAGTTGCTGGCTTCTTTTAGTTTTTTTATTTTAATTTTATTTTTTTTTCTGATGAGAAAACAAAAGCAAGTTTTTGCCATGACATTCATTCAGTTGCTTTAAATTATGGCCCGTTTATAAAAGAGCAACAAATGAAAAATATTCCTAACCAACCAAGAAAAAAAAGGAGTATTTGTGTAAACGTTTATACACACATACATACTTGTACACTTACATTTAAGAAAAAAGTGTGTAGGTGTGTGCAGCATAGGTTTAAATAATCCTTAATGTATATATATATATATATATATCTAGTTGCACAGACAATTAGTTTTAGCCTAAAGAAATTTGCATAAAATCTAACAAAGGCTATTGTTAATGGAAGAGATTTTCTTTTATGTTGTATGCATGTATGTGTATGCGAGAGATTTTCACTTTAAAATAAGATATTTTTTTAGAAAGTAAAAACAGTTCTTAGAGGCAAATTTTTATTGCAAAATTTTTCTTTTCTCCTCAAACAATTACTGATTTGTTTTTGTCTAACAATCTTGTGGCATTAAGGTAAATTTATGCTGGTAAAGCTGCGCGGCTTCTTTTGTTTCAAAAGCCCTTGAAAATAAACAATGCCAAAGCTTGGAAGATTAAGCGATAAGTTTACTGATGATAAACTTAACAAATTTACAGTAAGTACAGCAATTATTAACGTTAAAAATTTAGAATTTATTTTCAAGTCTTAGCCAACTCTGACACACAGTATTAAGTTTATTGTGGCTATATAACAAACTTTCAATAATTTATGGGCTGGAAAAGTCATTCTCATTATATTGGTTTACAGTTTTCTCCTGGTCTTAGCACAACTTAAATTAATACATATGTATATACAAATTACTATACTAAGTATGCAACTGGGAAGATATAATCATAAGCGATTGATGTAAGCATCATCAAAATCAGCCAACAGTGCCGCAAAGGAACACACACATGTGCCCTTAATTATGAAAGTGGTCTAAGTCATATGCACTTTTGATTTGAAATATTAAATAAATCTTAAAACAATTTCAATAAATATTTAATATATGTATATTAAATAAATTTACCTTAATCGAGACTAGTATAATACTTAGTTAATATCCCAGCAAAAAATTTCAATACAAATCATTAGTTACCGCAATGTTGTCCTAGAACAAAAGTCATCCAACTAAATGAATGGCATGCACTTAAAAGGTTGTCTAGAGCAATTTTTGATAAAAACAACAGCTTTAGAATATTAAATTCAGTCCCCCCAATCCATTTTCGGAAAACTTTTTATGAAAAATTTTAAATAAAATACAATTCAAATTAATTTTAAATTTTATGAATATGGGGGAGTGCCTGTAGTGATTTGTATGCAATGAAAGCGGTAAATATTTGAAAATAGTTCAAATTTTTTTTAAATATTTTTAGCTGTTTTCAATATTACTAATATCTCGATCAAATAAATATATGACTTAGACCACTTTAATAATTAAGGGCAATTATGTACATAATCACAAACATACCTACATACATACATACATACGCTGTTAAACACAATAAAATATAATATGGAAGGTGTAAGTTCAGAACGGCCCACAAACCCCTCTTTACGCGGATTAATTCATATCTCCACAACTATAATAGTAAGGGTCACTAAATTTGATGTGGATAGTTCGCATAACAAACTACTTGTTCTAACAAAAGGTTAGAGGTATAGGAATCGGGTATTCACCAAAAATTGTAAAAGGTATATATAGACTTGTCATTCCGTGTGTAATTTCCATAATATTCATATGACACCCATAAAGTAAATATATTATGGGTCCTTATGAATTAGTATGACGAATAAGCGATGTCCGTCTGTGCTTCTGATGCAGTGAAATTGGTTTACCTTAGTTGGCAGAAAAGCAAGAGACTTCGGTCTTAGAAATGGTCCAAAGTAAATTGGTATTAAAAATCAGCCAAATCGAGCAGAATGTTTCAGAGCTGGAAAACTTAAGCTTGATTTTGCATTTTATAGCAGTAACTGGCTCAAACTAATTTTTTTTAAATAAACTTATTTTATTTCAGTACGAACAAAATTTGTATTAAAAATAAAACAAAAATAAAGAAATCAAAAACATGTTTCCAGGGTTGGACAATTTTAACTTATTTTGTTATATAAAAGTAATTTACGAACACTAATTTTTACTTTTTCTCTATAAATTAAACATATCATATAATCTTAAAAGAAAGAGATTGGTATAAAAAATCAGAAAACTTAAAAGGGTGATTGCAGGGTTGGAAACTTATACTTTTTGTGATATATAAAAGTAAGTAGGTCTAATTAATTTTTTTTCTTTATAAATTATATATATTTTACGTTTTGGAAAGAAAAGTTTGGTGTAGAATATTATAAAATTAAAAACCACAGCTTCAGAGCTGGAAACTTTTTTTCTGGAGATTAAAGTAACAAAATAAAACTAATATTTTTTAATCTAATTTTTTCTTATAAATTTTTTTAAGAAATACTAGATTGATATAAGGAATTAGCAAAAACGAATGTATAAGAGTAACTGGGTCAAATTATTTTTTTCTTTTTGCTTACAAATTATTTATACTTTATGTTTTTGAAAGAAATAGTTTGGCATGAAAATTTTAAAAATAAAAACATAGCTCCAGACCTAGAACAGTTAAACTTTTTCTGATATGGGCATTTCCACAGGAATGTCTACTTTTTGTAGCGTGCAACACCAAGCAAATATGCTTGTTTTTTTTTCACAGAAAACAAATTTTTTTTACTTCTTTGTATATTTGTATAGGCTGTAAACAGCTGTACGTTAGGTAAAATTTTAGGAAAACTCGAGTCAAAAATGCAAGGTTTATTGCTTACTGTTGCACGCGACAAAAAAGTGGAATTTCTCGGAGAAATGCTCTTATACAAAACTAGTTATTTCTTTGGCAATTAAATATATTCTATTTTTAACCGCCGACCAAAAAAAAAACAGTTCAAATGGCTAGACCGATTTTGATTTAGTTTTTTGTTTGAAAAGTGATTTGATCAAGAAGGTTCTTAACTATGTTTGAAGAAAATCGGTCTTAGCCGTTTACAAGATATCACATCTTTTCTAGATATATCGGGGGTTTTTTAAATTTTTAATTTTTGTTATTTAGAAGGAAATAAATTAGTATTAAAACCAAAAAAAAATCTAAATTATGGTTGCAGAGCTGGATATTGAAAAAAAAAATTGGGTAAAAAAATAACCAAAAATATTTTTTTTTCAGTTAAACATATTTCATGTTTTAGGAAGATCTTTGCTTAAGATTACTTTTTTATATGCAAAATTTTTATATGGATATCTAATTTAAGTATAAACGAGGGTTTTGTCATGTTGTTTATTATGCTCTCAGCTCAGTTATTCCTGCAGAGATTTGTTGACAATTGATTCAAACGTATCCGTTCTATGATTTGAGAAAATCTGAGTGTTATCAAAATACGGATTAGTGTATGATAAAAAAAGACATATCGTTTAAATTGTTACATATTCACCATTTTTTGTAATATCTCGTCTTGATCTTGAGCCAATTTAATTCGGAATCGGTCTAGTATTGTAGTAAATGGCACTGAACATGTGCGAGTGGTTGAATACATGAAATTATTCAATAGTGTAAATATAATGTTAATTTCTCCCTCAAATGTAACTTTGGAACCAGTACCATTGTAACTGATACTTATACTTTTGAAATATGAGTGGCCTCACATGCACGAGATAGTCAGTTCAAATCTCAAACAATTTTCATATTGAAAATAAAATGTAATTTCATTTGTACCAATAAAATAATTTACAAGCGATAATTGTTACAGTTAAATGTCGGAATGCCATTCATTTACAAGTTGTATTATTCTTCACCAAAAAGGTCCCTATGGGATAGTTCAGTGAGAAGTCACAAGGTGTATAAAAATAATCAATTAACCCCATCCTAAGCCATCCCCATGTAAAAGTGACTGGTCCGCTTCATAGGAAGTGTTAGAACTTAGAGACCGGTCACGTGACTAGTTGTGTCAGTTGGATTTCCTGCAGTGATGTTTCAAATCGATGGTCTTTCGTTGACAGCTTGTGAAGCGTTCTTATTAATGTTTATTAAATGGATATAAAAATAAAATTTATCGCAAAAGAACAGTCATAGCTATTAAATAAATTAGGGGCATGTTCCATTTCATTTCGCTGAAGCCATTACTTTCTGCTACACAGAATCGTATATGTATGTGGTACGTTTAAGTTGAGACACTAAAGAGTTTTGATATCGACTTACAATGCAAAGACTATTTTAGGGTTATTAAATAGAAGCACGGTCTTAGAATATCCTGAGAGCAAGTAAACAAGCCCTCATTTTTTGGTTTTCTACTGACGTGCTGTCGATGTTGACAGCTGGAATAGATTTGAATGTAAAATATTTCTTAAATACAGATTGTAGAATAGAATGTTAAACTATTGCTTGTTTCGAAAAAATATACGAATCAAATTCTTTAAATTTAAAATTTAAAATTTTATCACAAAACAAATATTTATGTATGTATGTTCTTATGTATGTACATATCTGTATACCACATATACACACGTTGGTGAAGGGTATATAAAATTCGGCACAACCGACTATAGCATTCTTACTTGTTTTTTCTGGGGTTCATGTTTATTTTATAAGTATAAAATAAACACCTTAATTAAAAAAAAATTCTAAAAATGTTTAAAGAAATTTCTTTCAATTATTTAATGCACAAAACAAAACCTTCATTCATTCTATTTAGAATAGCTGCGTAGTAAGATATATGTACATATTGTTACCTTAATATAGTAAGGCCCTAACTCAATATTTTTTTGAAATCAAGTTTTTTGTATATACCGATAGAAGAACATCTAATGTGGCGAAAAATGCATAAATCACGATTTCGAAAAAATAATGATTTAGGGCCCTTCTATATTTAGGTAACGATATGTACATATGTATTATAGTTTGGGTATTAACAGCACAGTCAAAAATTTAAACATCTGTTTAATCTGATTACATGCTTGAATCAAATCTAGACAAAAAAACAACTTAAATATGTATGAATGTTTTAGCTTGTACAAGAGTAAATAGAAAGCAAATGAAAATGAAGAGCAAAACAAAATTAAAATAGTAAGAGTAATGCCGCATTAAAAGAGCTTTAACTAATCTGAGCTTAATTCAATCGGATGAAAATGAAGTGTAAAAAAATACTAACAGCGTAATCAGTATGATTTACTAGATTCTTTTCTCGTATAAGCAGCATACAAAATTAAAATATTAAGTAATATACATACGTATGTATATATATGTATATATATATATATATATATATATATATATATATATATATATATATATATATATATATATATATATATATATATATATATATATATATATATTTAAGTGTTTTTTGCATTTATTAAGAATTACTCCTATCCAGCTCTGCGACTGTGACCATATAAACCAGGGACCGTAACTGTTATAACTTTTATCGTAAAAGTCAGCAAATAAAAGTTATTTTTTTACTTTTATTTTTTCGATCAAAATTAAAAGTTATTTTTTAACTTTTATTTTTTCTAGCAAAAATAACAGGTATTTTTTTACTTTTATTATTTCGAGCATGAATAAAAGTTATTTTTTACTTTTTTTTTTTCGAGCAGAAATAAAAGTTATTTTGGACTTTTATTTTTTCGAGTAGAAATAATAGTTTTTTTTTTACTTTTATTTTTTAGATAAAAAAATAAAAGTTATATTTTACTTTTATTATTTCGAGCAGAAATAAAAGTTATTTTGGACTTTTATTTTTTCGAGTAGAAATAATAGTTATTTTTTGACTTTTATTTTTTAGATAAAAAAATAAAAGTTATTTTTTACTTTTATTATTTCGAGCAGAAATAAAAGTTATTTTGGACTTTTATTTTTTCGAGTAGAAATAAAAGTTATTTTTTGACTTTTATTTTTTAGATAAAAAAATAAAAGTTATTTTTGACTTTTAAGCAAAATTAAAAGTAATTTTTTTACTTTAACTTTTTTGAGCAGAAATAAAAGTTATTTTGTGATAAATTCATTATATTTATTATAAATTTTGGCGCGTTTGCAATACTGAATCGTTAAATTTACTTATTTAGAAAAGAATATTTGGAATATTGAATAATAATTTCTTTGTCAAAGGGGTTGAAAACACAAAAATAACTTTTATTTCTGCTCAAAAAAATAAGAGTTAAAAAATAACTGTTATTTTTACTCAAAAAAATTAAAATCAAAAAATAACTATTATTTTTGCCTGGAAAAATAAAAATCAGATTTTTAAAAAGCATTGCATTTTCTGAGAATTTGGTCCAAGACTTTCAAAATGGTATACTTTGTTTCATTCTCCGACATTTCCTTGAGGTTGCTTTTTTCAATCAAAAATTCAAAATTAACAGTTATTTTCGGTCCCTGATATAAACAATAATAACCCCATATTTTACTCAAGAGTCTTAGTTAATTTAAAAAAATATGGCAGCTTTGCTTAAAAAACCAGAATTTAAACACTATCTAACATTTAATGCTTAGAACAATCTTTCAAACGTTTGTTAACAGTCTTGCTTAAACAGTGAATTGAGAAGGTTGTTGGAGCCGCATTTAAACAAGTCTCGCAACTAAGGATTTAAAAGCGCTAACATAATTTGCGCGAATTAAAAAATTTTTTTGTAGCTAATATTCAAAATAAATACATATTGTTGTATAAATAAATAATAAATCCAAAGATCAATTTTAAAGATAATACGCTGTCAGAGCAATATAATCACACACACACACACACGTATCAAGCAAATAAGAATAACTAAAAAGCAAAAAAAAAAAATGTATAAACAAAGCAAAAATTTACCAATATCTATAAGAACTTTAAGTTATTTAAAATGTATAACATGTTTCTGCTTAACTGCCTGCTTAATTTTTAATAATATTCTTGACGTAAATGCACAAAGTAAGTAAATATGAGTATCATTGTTTTATTTTTCCTTAATCCGGAATAATAATTCACACGCAAATGTCGTGGATTTTATAATAAAAACACAATATAAAGAATACAGAGGGACCAAAGATTTGTTGTACGAATTGATGAGTTTGCTGTTGTTGGTTGTTAGCATTTTCATATTTAAATTAAGAGAATGTAATTTATATTAAAAACAAAAGCTAAGCAAATAACAAATAAAAATATAAAAATAAATTTAACAAGTATGGGTGCTACAATCGGCAGTACCTAATCTCGTATACCCTTCATAGGCATATATGTACATTAGGGGTATAACCAATTTTTTGGCATAGTACCGTGAGATCAGCCATGTCCTAGTAACCACGAAAATCATAATCTTTTGTAATTTCTCTCAAAAAAGTTCACGCACCAATTGGTTTTTCCAAACCAAAGAAAGACATTTTGGAACACTTAAAGCATGGACTTGAACTAACAAAAATATTATTTTACATAATCTAAAATTATTTCGAGGACTTGTTAATGTAATATTAATATTCATAATTTTATACGGTGTTTTTTATTTATTTCTTGTTTTAAATAAACATTAATTATTATTATAATATTTCTTAACCAAAAAGAAAATTAAAAATTTTCAAAACTCCATCGTGGTTGGTGTGTGAACTTTATTCACCTTAGCGAAAAAATATATATACATAAGTCCCCCTATAGTTTTTTATGCTGTATCGGACTGTGCTATGCCAATTTGGATATTTTAAGAAAATGTTAAAAAGTTATATCCCTAATGTACATATCGTTACCTTCATAAAGAAAGGCCCTAACTCATTATTTATTTGAAATTTAGATTTTTGAATTTATTGGTGTTCATCAAACGAAATAAACAAAAAACTCATTTCAATAGTGGCACAACTCAAAAAAACCAGTTTTGCAGAAAAATCCAGTTTTTTTTAACACAACACAACACAACACAACCCGTGAATCGATTAGCTTGTCTGCGGAAAACACCCAGGGTCTATGGCGGGAATCGAATCCACGACCTCTGAACTGAGAGGCTAGCATAGCAGCTAGCTGAGTGCTAGCAACAGGGGCATCCTGCATACAACTCAATGAAGACATTAAAAAATATTCTTCTCTCAGGAGGTGATGGTACGAGCAATTTATATGAAATTTTTAAACAAGATAAAATACAAAATGCCTCATTATTAAATCAAAAAAACGAATTGTTTGAGTTATGACACTATTGAAGTGAATGAGCGATATGTATGTACGGTTTTTGGTTGCCAACGAATTTAATTCAAAGCCTTTATTTTCGATATCAGCAGTACTCGTAGTTTAATATTTTATGTTGCTCTCTGCACTTAAAAAAAATTTTATATTGCTAATATATTTTATTTTTTAAATAAATGAAGACAAGATTAGCACTTTTTAATGTAAATTTACTCACGCACACACTTAGTTAATAAAGATCTTTCAAGGAGGTGAATAATATTTTGAACTTGTGATCCGAAAGTAGAGCGAATTTTTTGTCATTACAAGAAGTTCTCTTCTTTCATGACATCGGATGTCATGTTCATTATCATTCATAATCATTATTTTTCGCATGTTCTTTTTTTTTTATTTGCTTAATTTTTTTTTAATGTTTATACATATTTTTATAAATAAAAATCTAATACTTCCTGACATATTTCCTCAACTCACAACCCATTGTAGGCGTCGTAGTTCGTACAAACGTTGTTGGTAATTTTTATGTAAACATTTGTCTATAAACATTGTTTTTATTGAAATTACCAACAACTCATGTATGAACTACGAGTTCCACAATAGGTTGTGAATTGAGAAATTGATTTTATTTTCCTAAAAAATCAATATACAAATAAAGTATTTGCGAAAACTTCAAATGATATAAAATTTTACAATAACTTCTTAATTAATTATGTGGATGTTGTTAATAATCGTTTCCTGTATAATTTTTTTTTACTTTTTGAATAATTATTCCATTTTTTTCACTTGGAATGAAAAGCAACTTAAATCTGCATAACTAATTTAAAAATTTTGCCAGCCTTTACTTTACACTTGTCATGTATTTAGAGATCTATCCAGATGTTTTGGCAGGGCCGTTGACATGTTTCTCATTTTTTACCCTTTAATTTTTATATTCTGTGAGAGAGGGAGAAAGTTTTTTTGTCGTATACCTGTGTTCTACTTTCTCAAAATACAATCAAAATTTGAGCAACAACATAGAATTTTACCAAATTTAACTATGTTTTTTATAAAAACATAGTTAAATAGCTGTTAAGTAATAATTAGTAATCGTAATGATAACTAATTTGATTACTTTTTTTTTAAGTGAAGTAATGATTAAATTTCTATTATATCCAGTTTCGCACGATTACTAATTGATTACGATTACTAATAATGGAAAAGTAATCTGAGTTACTTAAAATTACTAAAAATAATCAAAAATAATTAAAGGTAATAAAAAATAATCCGATTACTTCTAAGGATTATTTTTGTTTATTTTTGATTATTTATTAAGAATCAAAAGTAATCTTTGAAAGTAATGGGATTACTTTTTGACTACTTTTGATTCTTTTTCATTATTTTTAGTAATTTTAAGTAATTCATATTAATTTTCGATTATTAGTAATCGTAGTCAATTATTTATCAGCAATTCTTTCGATGGAAATTATATAATCATTACAATTCTTTTTAAAATGTAATTTAATTGATTACTAATCGTAATCGAAATGTAACAGCTCTGCTTTATACCAAATAAACCTAATAAAAATTTTTATTTTACACAACAGCAATAAAAACACTGGACTTAAAGGTTAAACTAGATTTTTATATGAAATATTAGACAAGTACAAAAATCTTTAGCAAAAATCTATCTAAAATATAAAATGTATTTAATTACAGGGTATTAACATTGTCTCGAAATCCAGTACTTACGAGATTTCGAGTTAAATCTGTTTGCTTTTTACTAGATTCCCCATGCAAAACGAAATCAATATTATCACTAGATTTGTAGAAAATCTACTCAAAATCTAAAATTTTTATATATCAATTAATACCTTATATATAAAAAAGGTGAGTGAATCAGCTAGGCTATATAAAAATTTCCATTGAAGGTGTGTGAATGAGTTAAGGCGGCACGTTTTGGGTTACAGTTTGCGACAAAATCTTAGACAAAGGAGTTTGCTTTAGACACAGGACTTTGTATTGAATACAAAATCTCAAAAAATATTAAAAAACCTTAATTCAAATAATATAGATTTCAATAAAGATTTCAAATCAAATATATTTGTTTTTTTATGGGAATTGTTAAAATTTAAGTTTAAAATTTTTAAACGCACTAATAATCCCAACTTATTATTTTACTTATTGAGTAAAATATTTTTTATTAAAAATAAATTGAAATTGATTATTGAGGGGTTTAGCTGGATCCTATGCGCATTTTATTGTTGCTAATGCAGATCATCAGGGAACTTTTACCCAAATTTCTTAGAACAAGAGTTATTATGTTATAAACTTTCATTTAAACAAATGAGAAGCCTAACAACAAATAACAAAGTTGATATTTGATTTCGAAGAAATGTAAATGCAGGGTCTGATCGTAAATGCATCACTGCACTGCAAATGGAAATTTAAATATTCCAAACTGGTCCACTGAAGTAGATAACGTAAAAAAAGGTGTCAAATATGGTGTACAAACACGATTACTACTAAAACAGATTATCAGCGAACTTGTATTGCATTTTAAATAAAAGCTTGCACGTATGATGCAGAGCAGTGATGCATTTACGAACACACCCCAAGTATTAGTTTTTAGTTAGTGAGTTTTTTATAGGGTGACACAAGTTTAAGTCATAATAAAGCAAGGAAATATATTTCTAATATCAATGAAACGGGCTTTATTGGAAAGAAAATTTTATTAAATTAATGCTTAAATATGATTTCTGTCATGTGGCCGCCACACCACGGCTGGTGCGTAGAAGGCTCAATTTGGAACACCAATTTTCATCAACTTCTTGCAGCATTTGCGGACGTATTTTGCCGATATCTCTTCTAATCTTGATTTCCAGGTGTTCAATTGTTTGGGATTTATCGACCTAGACAAGTGATTTAACATAATTTCAAAGAAAATAATCAAATGGGGTTAAATCACACAAAAAAGTTTATTTGAGTAACGGCCCTTTTTACAATAAACGACTAAAAGCTAACAGCGACTTTAACGGCAAGTTTTGTATGAAGAACTTATGGTTATGGTGGCATGTGGCTCCGTCCTGTTGGAATCACATATCGCACACTAAATCATAAAGAGTCACAACTCAAAATTATAAAAGTGCTTTTGATTTTTTATAAACCAGTTAATTGAAGAAATCTATAATGACCTCAACAATTTCTTTTGCAATACGGTCTCCTTGAAGAATATAAGATATTCTTTTGAGTTGTGACTCTTTATGAATTAGTGTGCGATATATATATCAGCAAGATTAATGCCACGTAATTGAGGTACGAAAAATCTTACAATAATGTTCCTATACCGTTCACCATTGACAGTAACATTCTGACCATGATCGTTTTTAAAGACATATGAGCCAATGACTCCGCCAGCCCTTAAAGGGCACCAAACAGTAATTTTTTGTCAATGTAATTGTGTTTCGGCAAAAGATTGTAGATTATCCTCACTCCAAATGTGACAATTCTGCTTATTTATGTACCCATTCAGCCAGAAATGGGCTTCATCGGAAAATAAAATTTTAAAATATTTTAAAGTTTTCAAAACTTCAACAGGTCAATTCATTATGAAATTTCAAAGCAAACTTAATGAAAAACAACTATCAGCTGCTCAAATAAAGCAGTGATGCCAACTCAAAGTTGTGACACTGTAAAAAAACACTCTGTACAAGAAAAAAACTTTCTACTTACCACCCCTGGAACCTGCTCTTTGATTTGGTTTATTTTTCATGCTCATTTTTTTTTGCAATAAATTCTGATTCATCAGTCTAAGACCAAAGTCTCTAGCTTTTCTAGAAGCTGCGGAAAATCCCTTGCAGCCATAGACAGACGAAGAGAGGGACATCCCTATGGTAATCAAATAATTGTTAATAACAATAATTTTTTGAAATTTTGATTTATCTAATAATCAAATAATAATAAATAATATTTTTTTGGTATACAGACTTATTTCACATTGGTTGCTCAATTTCACAAGTTCTGCTAATTTCCCCCAACAAATATTAAAATGCAAAATTTTGTTTAATTAACAAAAAAAAATTATATGAATTTTATTAGAATTATTATCAAATAAGAAAAATAAATAGTCATTAGCACTAAAATTAAACTTGAATAAAACTCGTTTGCCTCTTCCAGTTACTTTAATCTGTTTTCGTTTCAATGAAATATTGCACACTGTTCTAAAAAAAATTATGAATCAATAAGAATAAGTCTAGTGGTCATCGCAAACTCGCAAACTACTGGTTTTCCTAGTGAAGAGTTTGTTTTCACCGTAAGTCCCCATGATGCAGTTAATTTGGCGGCTAAACTTGTTTTTACGCAAATAAATATTCACAATTTTATGATATATTAATAACTGTCTTAAGAAGTTATTAAAACTAGTTTGATAATAAAAAAAAAAGATTAGCAAAACACATTTTCTAGGGAAGACACACATGTATACACTTGTATTTTAGAATAAGGCAAGAAATAAATTCAAAAGAATAAGCAACTGAAAAGGATAATTTAAAATAAACACTTATGCCCTAATTCAGTAAGAAGATTTAGGACGTATTTGTTTGAAAATGCTTCTGAGTTCTTGTCTTTGAAGTCTCTAAATTATTTTCTTCAAAAATGGTTGTTGTCTTTGATAATGAAATATATAAATATTATTGCCATGCTTTTAGAACATAAAAATTCAATTAAATTATTATACAATAGTTTAAAAAACATATGAAAAAGTATGTGTTGGATATAATGTTTAGAACAAAACCATAAAGCAAATACACGAACCTTCTAGCATAGACAATAAATAATAATCGTTTTAAAGAATCAAAACTGCTTCTTTTTTTCGTCCATAGACAAGACGATATATTCGTCGAACAGAATTAGGGCATTATTGTAATATAAAGTGAGTAAAAAAATTATTGAGAAACAATTTCTGTTTTTTAAACGAAAGAATTTTTTTAATAATTACTCGTGAGCCACATGCTCTACCCACGGCAGTAAAAGTTCTAGCCAATACTGCTAATTACTCACGAACTGGCAACACTGGTTTCCTTAATTATTAAGTTATGGGCTGCTGCGCATCTAAAGTTTGAAATTATCAGATTAACGTAATATATATTTCAAAGAAAAGAAGAAGAAAAAAAGAAAAATGTTTATACAGTTTCAAATAGGATCATATCATATCTAGCCCTATTTTCGATTTAATCGTAAGCGACAAAAATTAAAGTTTTCAGAAGAAGGTTTTATTAAAATATTCATTCGAATTTTATCAAAAATTTTGCCATTTTGATTCTAAACTATAGGTAGGCCGCTAAATAATTTTAATTTCAATAAAAAAGTTTATTGTTGACTACATCGCACTTGCGCTTAAATCGAAAATAGGGCTTGATATCATGATTAATATCCCATTTCACCAACTTATTTAAATATTAATTCATATAAGAAATCCATTATTCGACATACCGTCACAAGCCCATTTTAATCTGAAATTTATTTGCTGGTGGTTTAGCATTCTCTATATGCATTTCATTGTTGCTGTAACAAACCGTCAGTAGACTTCAACCACACATTTTGAACAGTCACAAACCTCTTATCTTATACACAGACTTTCGAAGCTATCTTTTCATATTTAGAAGTAATTTTTCCATACAAAAATTAATGAAACTATCAATTGATATTTAGACAGAGTTGATGAAATTGGCCCTTAAACTTTCTATTTCAATTTGTTTCATATAATAAATAAAAACGTGTTGCATTAATTTGCATACAAAGCCTTACTTAAAAATATTTAACTGGTCTTAGAATTTGATTTAACTTTTTTTGCGCTCTACAGTTCAATGAATGTTAATTTTTAATTAGTTTAAACAACAATTATTCATTACATTTCACTGAAGGTATTTAATTTTTAAATAAAATTTATGATCTTCAATTAAATCTAATAATGTCTCATAAAATTTATGATCTTAATTACTCGTTTCTTGTTTTATATTAAATCGCAAACATATTTATACATATAATATATGGGATTTCACTGGTCTCAAGCTTTTTCTCACAGAATTATTGAGAACAATGAATATATTTATAAATTTGCAAATCAAGATCAATGATCCGCAAAAGGTTTCGGTGAAATTTTTTATATTTAAACGGTGGCTCATTTGATTTATTTTGCTTAAAATTAATTAAATATTTTTTCATAATAATTAATTTTGGAGCGGCAAATGTGTGAAGTAAAAAAGAAAACTAGCAACACTGAAAAACCAAGAAGATTTTTTTTGCTGTTGGATAACTCCTCATACTAGGTTCATTTCCAAGAAATTATTTTGTTCTCTCATCCCCAATCTTGAATTGTCTAACATTTTCTGTAATTATCTATTTTAGAATATTAATAATGAGAACCACCAGTCCTTATAAACCTCACCAGGCCCCCCCCCCTCTCAACCCTCCTTTCACAAATTTTTTTTAGCCACGCCAATGCATAATTTTTAAAATTTGTGAGATCTTTTATACGATTAAGTCCTAGATTAGCGTCACTAATATGTAAACTGTGAAAATTAAATAAATTTACTCATTTGGCAACGCTGGTTTGATCTTTCAGAAACTAAAGTATTTTTAATATTCTAAAAACTTTTTTTAAAGTCGGCAAATTTTTTGCCAGAAAAAATTCTATATTAATTTTTTTTTCTACGCAGCTTAAATTCATTTCAATAAAAAGCCCAACCTTTGGTACCCAAAAATATATTATCATGAAATTATTTTTTTTATTGTTAATTTTAGTCTAGCCACTCGTTATAACCCTTTTTATTAACCAAAGTATTTAATGGCTAAAAGAGTAAATAAAGTTTTATTTTTTGTTTCTCTAGATTTTATTATCAATTAAATAAATATGTATCTCAGAATAATATTGTTTTTTTTATTATTATTTTCTGCGCCACTGTGCGATTCAAAATGTCATTTCGTACAACGGATTCATTAAACAATTCTCTAATGGATTTGTTTAGTAAACACACAATGTTTTATTTTTATTAACTTGAATTTTATCGCCTATAAATCTCTGCTATCGTCTTCATCAACTGAATAATTTAATGGAAATAAAATAAATTGTTAACTTTTCTCCATTACCATATAAAGTTAGATTTTGTCTTCCTTTGGCTACAGCCTATTAATTTTTGCACTAAACGCAATTAGAATTTTAGTTAATAAAATGTGACACTTTATTTCATTTAATTGATATTAACTTGTTTGTTAGATTTTATTTTTATTTTGCTGAAACACAAATATTTCAATTAAAAATTCACATTGCAATATAGCGCGCCAGCCATAATAGCCAAAATAAGCTTAACTGACAAAATTTTTGCACTTAATTTCTTAAAGAAATTCCCTTATATGTGAACGTAAATATTCGATTTTCGTCTAAAAAATAAGTTTAAAAAATATGTCACATAAGCTTATTTGTCAGTTATGGCTGGGTTATATTTGATGGGGTTTCAAAATAAATATTTTAGTCATTAAATAAATTTAACATTTGAATGTAAACGTAAATTCCAAGCTAATCATTAATCTTACGTGAATTAATCATTACAATTATGGAATAAAACTGATAATTATAATTATTAATAAATGATATGAAATAAAAATGTTCAATCACATAGAAGCTTCTTCATAGTTTTTTTTTTTTTTTGTGATTTACTCGCACAGTAAAACTAATTATTTTCTGTTTATTCTAAGCAATAAATTAAAAATCGTATCCGCATGTAAAATTTTATATAATATACAAATTTACTCTTAAGCTTCCTTGCTACACATAATTACATTTTGTGACATCGCCAGTCAATATGATAGATTAAACGTGTGTCATTTCCAATATTTTTCATTGCGTTGCAAACAAAAATATAATAAGGGTTAGACTTGGTTCGAACTCATTCATTATATTATAAATTAGCTACTGAATGAGTTTGATTCGAGTCAAAATTGCTACTTGTGAAGTTTGGTAAATTTGCGAGACTTGTTTCATTAAGCCTCTTTTCAACTTCAAAGTTCAAAGTCCTTTAATTTTCTTCTTGCATTTGCTACATATTTATGCCAGCCAAGTTATTAATTTATTTTATCTCACTTTCAACTATTAAGATGGCTGTACTAATCCCAACCGCAAAGCTGGTCTATGTGTATCGATCTACCAGTGCAATAGTCTACTCAGTGTGATACAAAAAATTCAAATCGGCCAGCAAGAATTGCAATTCTTACGTGAATCTCAGTGCACAGATGGTTATGGTAATCCACCGTTTGTCTGTTGTACCGCAGACAAAAACTTTGCTGGAGCACACACCGCAACGGATGAAAGTTCTCGACAACCACCGGTAATATCAACACAGCCAAAGGTTATTTCGCCCAGCAATGGTTTGGCAAATGTGTTACCTGAACCACCACGTTGCGGTCCAGATCCTTTGGATGGTAAAATTTACAATGGCATCGATACCGCTTTAGATCAATATCCGTGGATGGCTTTGCTGGAATACAAAACTGGTAAAAGTTGTTATTAAGTTTAACATTTTTGTTTTGTGCTTTTATTATTTGCATTTTTTATAGCAAAAGGGCAGCCCGTTTTAAATTGTGGCGGCAGTTTAATAAATCAACGTTACATTTTGACTGCTGCACATTGTGTTAAAGGCGCAATTGAAACCGAAATTGGACCTCTGTGAGTAAATTTTATTTGCCAATCACTTTTTTTTAGCAAAGATTATTAATTTAACCATTTGATTCAATAAGAAATTGTGTTAAAAAAATTTTTGAAATAACTTATTTAAAAAAAATTTGGTCAAAAACATGTTGAAAATTTTTCTTTTACAAATAATTTAGAAAAATATGTGTTCTTAAAAAATTTTTTCAAAAACTTTTTTTTTAAATAGTAAAAACTACATGAAAGCACAATTTATTAAAAAATGTTTTCAACAAAATTAAAAAAAAAAAATATTATAACAAAATTTCAAAAATTTTTTAAATATATATGTATGTATGTATGTATATGTGCCCTTAATATATATTTCTTTGGTCGAGATATTTAGTATAATACATTTTAATAGTTTAAAAAATATTTTTATATATTGCAATATTTTAATTTAGAGTTGTGATAGTCTCGATTTATATGGATTTATTTAATATTTTTTAAATATTTATGGAAATTTTTTTTATAACTATTTGATATTTCGAAGCAAAAAATGCACATGACTTAGATCACTTTCATAATCAAGGGCACATATGTATTGCTAAAAAAATTTTGAAAAATTTTTTTTTTAAATTTTAGAAACAATTTTGAAAAAATATCTATTGATAAAAAATGTTTGAAAAAACTTTTTTTGTTAAATAGTAAAATTTACCTGAAAAAAAACGTTAACACAATTTCTTAAAAAAAATGCTTAAAAATTTTTTAAAACATTTTTTTAAGTAATTTTTCAAAATATTTTTTAACAAAATATCTCAAAAAAATTTTTTCACAAAATTTTTGAAATATGTGTACATATTGCTAAAAAAAATTTTAATAACTTTGTTTAAAAAAATTTTAGAAAAATTTTATTTAAAAAAATTTTGTTAAAAAAATATTTTAAAAATATTGTTAAAAAAAATGTTTTAATTTTTTTCCTTTAAATAGTAAAAACTACATAAAAAGCTTTAATACAATTTCTTAAAAATATGTTAAAAAAATTTTTTAAAAATTTTTTGTAGTAAATTTTTTAAATTTTGTTCCAAGGTTTTTTTATTTTTTAGATATGATATTGTTAAAAAAATTTTAATAATTTTGTAAAAAAAACATTTAGTTAAAAAATATTTTTTAACTTTTTTTTAAATTTGTTTGTTTTGTTAAAAAAAATTTTGGAAAAAATTTTAACGTTAAATAGTAATTATGTACATGAAAAAAACTTTAACTTACTTAAAAAAATTTTTTATTTAATTTTTTTAAAAAATATATCGAGATATTTCAGAAAATTTCTTTTAACAAAATTTTTTTCCAAATTTGTTTTTGAATGTTTCATATATATATATTCTTAAAAAAAATGTTAAAATTTTGCTGAAAACGTTTTTGAAAAATTTTTATAAAAAAAAATTTAACAAAATTTTGTTAAAAAAAAAATTTAAAAGATTTTTGTTAAAAAATATTTTTAACAGAAAATATTTTGTTACAAAAAATTTTTTATTTATTTTTTTATATTCAACAAAAAAAAATTTAAACAGAAATCAATTTTATCTGATAGAATTGAGCAGCTTAACTGGTGCAATTAGAAGAAGTTACAAAAATTTATTTTATTGAACGAAATATCTTTAAACGTCTGTAATATTTTTGGAAGATTAAGAAAAAAACAACCCACAATTTTCAATTTCAAATGTTATATCAGGAGAGATGTATGACACAAATTTGCTCCGATCTTAAGTAAGCAGAAGTTTAACTTGAAATACTTAGGGCTAATAAATCAGTCAGAGTTTAAACGCTGGTTTAGTTAAACTAATTATATGTAGTTTTAACTCAATAGATTTACTCCTTATGTGTAGTTTAAAAAATAAATAGAATAAATGTCAAAAGACAGCTGTTTTGCAGCAGGCTATCAATTCTTTGTATAATCAAAAGGGCAAAAAAGTCAAGAAGTTTTAATTAAAGCTCCCCAAATTTTACTGAGAAAGGAATTATATTTATGCCTGGCGAAGTGGAATAGTATAAAACAATAATAGAGTGTAAGAAAACAAGTCGAAAATGATCTGAAGAAAAAGTAGAGGCTTGGAAAAAATTTTAGTGCTCCTTTAATGCAAAACATATGGTCTGTAAGTAATAAAAAAAACCATATGGCCTGTATTAGTAGTTTAAACGCCCAATTTTATGCGTTTACAAATGCTTTAAATACTGTATTGATTTATAGATTTGCTAGCTTAAACACATTTTAAACCAAAAATAGAGATTAACTTGAACTGATTTATTAGCCCTTATACACACAAACACATAAATGAAGTTATAAGCACGGACATCCTTGTGAAAATAGTCAGAATAAATTTGAGTGGGCAATTCCACGTTTTATGATCATGCTAATAAATATTCGATTTTAGAAAATCTGCATCAAATAAGTAACTTTATGTTTTTAAAGCATGGTATTATAACTATAGAACAAAATTATTTAAAATATGCAAGTATCTATAATATTTCTTACACTCACATTCGGGTGCTCAAAAAAAACTCAGGGCCATGTAAAAAGTTCGCAATAGTGAAACTCTATCGTATTTCCTTGAAAAATTGAGCTAGAATTTTTTAGCTGTTTTTTCGAATTCAACAGTCCCATCAAATAATTTTGTCCAGCTAGATTCCGGATTCATACCACTGTGCACCGTTTTGTTGTGTTGCCATTTCATATTTTTATTCGGATTATTTTTTACACATTTGTTTTATGTCTTTGTCATACCTACCTTTTGTCATGTGTTTAATATTTTAAATCCATTGCTTTTGTAGATTCGAGAATTTGCTAAAAAAAAATTAAAAATGTTCGAAGTATACGATCTTATTTAAATCACACACTTTATTTGCTCAACACACAATGTTAACTTAATTCACTTTTCTTTGCACAATACTGACCTTAGGACTGACTGACTTAAATCGCCCTTTTTATACTCAACATAATGGTAGGTAAGGACTAAGCAACGTATTTATGCAACCAGGCAAGTTGCTTTGTCGGTTGCATAGTGTGTAGTCTTATTTATGGCTGCGTTTGAAATTGCTTTCAACGTTTCAGAAATATCAAAATGTTCTGATGTTTATAGGTTGCATTGTAGGTTGCAGTGTCTGTGTCAAAGTATGCAAAAAATCAATATTGAAGCATTATAATTGTTGTTGTTATTGTTTTTGTTATATGTGTCTTTCTCCTGCATTGGCTTATGCATTTGTGTGATTGTATTTTTCATGATTAGCAGATAGTAGAATAATCGAGTATTTGTTTACTTCAACATCGTTTTGTATTTCTGCACGCTTATGGAATTTGTTCTTAAATTACGAGTCTATCGAGCCTTATTTTCGATTTTATCGTAAGTGACATTTTATCGAAAATTAAGATACTGGCTGTACAATTTTACCGTACGCGACAACTTACGTACGAAAACATATTTAAAAATTAAAAAAAAACCCTTCTCCTGAAAACTTGAATTTTTGTCGCTTACGATAAAATCGAAAATAAGGCTCGATATGTATGTATATTTAAATTTTATTTCTGCTCAGGTCCTATTGTAAAAAATTGACAACAAATTTATATTCAGGAATTTTTTTTCTTCTACAAGGAATATTTTCATTTTATGTCGAACTAAAATACAATATTATTTATTATTATTTTGTATTAAAATATCAACAAAAGAAATTCATATTAGGCACTTTTGTTGAAAAATAAAATAAAATCAATTAAAATTTTGATTGTATGTATCAAGCTTTTTAATTGTATCCATTAAATTTTTGTTTAATTTTTAATAGTTTGTTGGTATCTTTTTTTTAATTTATGGTAACAATACAAAAAAAATTCTGTGAAACTACCACTTATATAAAATCTTTGATAAAGTCATATTAAATTATTTATATATAAATATATATTTTAATACTTTTAAGTTCACGCGTACGTTTGGGTGAATATGATATAAGTTCTGAAATTGATTGCATTGGCTCAGATTGTAACAACAAAGTATTGGAAGTGGGTTACGAAGAAGTCATAACGCATCCACAATATAATCCCTCAAGCTTGAATCGTCATTATGATATTGCTCTCATACGTTTAGCCCAGGATGTGGACTATAACGATTTCATACGTCCCGTATGCTTGCCAATGCCCAGCACAAAGCAAGAAATCAATACTGGTGCTCTGCTTACTGTGGCTGGATGGGGTAGAACTCTACTGGGTAAGTAACAATGAATTTTTAAATTAATATAAAAATACAAATTAATTTCATTACCTCGAATAGCCCGTCAATCGAACGTTAAGAAACAATTGGATATACCCGTCAATGATCACAATGCCTGCGTACGCAAATTTAGTTCCAAAAATATCGATATTTCCTCTGCACAAATATGTGCCGGTGGCGAGTTTGCCAAGGACAGTTGTGATGGCGATTCGGGTGGTCCTCTTATGCGCAAGGCTCATATGCAACGTTGGTACTTGGAAGGTATTGTCTCGTTTGGTAATCGTTGTGGTCTCGAGGGTTGGCCCGGTGTCTACACACGTGTTTCGGATTACATCGATTGGATACAAAGAAACTTAAGACCTTAAGTGTGGGGCTTAAAGTAAAACATTGCAGCGGCTTAAGTTAAACTTAATATTGTTTTTATATAATTTGAACATAATTAGAAATTGTAATTTTTAATAAAAAAAAGAGTTTTATTTCTTTTATTTTATTAGTGTTATAATATTTGAAGTGTATAAGGATTTTATTTTTTGAAGTTTCTATATAGAAAAAATGTTTTATATATAGAGACATATACATATATCGCGCCATAACTGTCAACGAAGCTTAACCGACACATTATTTGGACCTCATTTTTTTACAAAAATCGATTAGTTACGATCGCAAATGATCGGTTTTTAGAAAAATAAAATTAAGTTAAACAAGTAAGAGTGCTATATTCGGCTGTGCCGAATCTTATATACCCTTTACCAACGTACGTACATATATATAGTATACAGACACATACATACATATTTGTTTTGTAAAATAATTTATAAATTTCTTCATTTCGGAGATTTTTCACATTTTGACGATTTTTTTTTCATTTTGGCGATTTTTTTTTTGTTTTTGGGTTTATTTTTATATAGGCGCTTTTTTTCTCTTTTGGCGATTTTTTTGGGGTTTTTTTCGTTATGGGGTTTTTTTCATTTTGGCGAATTTTTTCATTTTGGCGATTTTTTTTTCATTTTGGCAATTTTCTTTCATTTTGGCGATTTTTTTTATTTTTGCGATTTTTTTCGTTTTGGCAATTTTTTTTTTTGTTTTTGGCGATTTTTTCCTTTTTTGGGTTTTTTTTCAGTTTTGTCGCTTTTTTCTCGTTTTGGCGATTTTTTTCTGTTTTTGGAGTTTTTTTTCATTTTGGCGATATTTTTCTGTTTTTGGGCTTTTCTTCATTTTGGAGATTTTTCCCATTTTGACGATTTTTTTTTTTCATTTTGGCGATTTTTGTTTTGTTTTTGGGTTTATTTTTATTTAGGCGATTTTTTTTTGTTTTTTTTTTCATTTTGTCGATTTTTTTGGGGTTTTTTTCGTTTTGGCGATTTTTTTCATTTTGGCGATTTTTTTTTAATTTTGGCGATTTTTGTCTGTTTTTAGGTTATTTTTTTTCGTCTGGCGATTTTTTTCATTTTGGCTATTTTTTATTCATTTTGGCAATTTTCTTTCATTTTGGCGATTTTTATTTTGTTATACCCTTTACCAACAAAAATGGTAAAAGGGTATATATAGGTTTGTCATTCCGTTTGTAATTTCTATAATATCAATAAGCGATCCATATAATATATATATTCTGGATCCTTATGCATAGCGAAGACGAATAAGCGATGTCCGTCTGTCCGTCTGTCCGTCTGTCCGTCTGTCCGTCTGTCCGTCTGTCCGTCTGTCCGTCTGTCCGTCTGTCCGTCTGTCCGTCTGTCCGTCTGTCCGTCTGTCTGTACGTGAAATCGGTTTTCCGAAGCTCCCAGAAGAGCTAGAGACTTCGTTCTTGGACTGGTGTGTCAGAAATTTTCCAAAATAGATTGGTATTGAAATTCAGCAAAATCGGGCAGACGATTGCAGAGCTGGAAAACTTAAACTTCATTTTGCCATATAAAAGTAACTCCCGAAAACAAATTTTTATTTTTTTTTAATAAATGTACATATTTTACACTTCAGTACGACTAAAATTGGAATTTTAAATTAAAAAAATACAAAAAAATTAAAACGACGTTTCCAGGGTTGGAAAACTTTAACTTTTTGTGTTATGTAAAATTAACTATGTCTAAAACTATATTAGTATTTTCTCGAGAACCGTAAGAGCTACAGACCTGAAATTTGGACACAGTATGTAGACCTTTGGCCGCTACAACAACAAATACATGATAATTGGAAATTAAAGGGTGTTCCAAAACGAGCAACGAAAAATTTTAAAATCCCATGTAGTATATATACAATTGTATGTATATACACTTGAAATTTGTAAGGTTAGTGCATTTTTATACAGACTACAAAAATTAACACAAAAATTTAAAAAAATTTTAATTAAAGGGTGTTCCATCAGTTAATGCAATTTTGACTATGTAATTTCACAATTTGCTGTATATTGGAAACCGTAAGAGCAAAACTCTTGAAATTTTCAAAAACGGTAAAAATGAAAAAATAAAAAATTATAAAATCGCCAAACCGAAAAAAATCGCCAAAAACAAGAAAAAATCGCCAAAACGAAAAAAATCACCAAAACGAAAAAAACTCTAAAAAAAACAGAAAAAATCGCCAAAATGAAAAAAAAAATCGCCAAAATGAAAAAAATCGCCAAAACCAAAAAAACCCCAAAAAACAGAAAAAAATCGCCAAAATGAAAAAAAGCCAAAAACAGAAAAAAATCGCCAAAACGAAAAAAAGCACCAAATTAAAAAAAAATTTAGAAAACTAAAATAAATCGCAAAAAATCGGAAAAATTGCTAAAATGAAAAAAAAATCGCCAAAACGAAAAAAAACCTAAAAAACAGAAAAAAATCGCCAAAATGAAAAAAAATCGCCGAAACAAGAAAAAACCTAAAAAACAGAAAAAAATCGCCAAAATGAAAAAAAATCGCCAAAATGAAAAAAATCACCAAAACGAAAAAAACCCTAAAAAACAGAAAAAAATCGTCAAAATGAAAAAAAATCGCCCAAACGAAAAAAACCCTAAAAAACAGAAAAAAATCGCCAAAATGAAAAAAATCGCCAAAAAAAGAAAAAACCTAAATAACAGAAAAACAATCGCCAAAACGAAAAAAGCACCAAATTAAAAAAATTTCTAAGACTAAAATAAATCGCAAAAAAACGGAAAAATTGCTAAAATGAAAACAAAAATCGCCGAAATGAAAAAAAAATCGCCAAAATGAAAAAAATCACCTAAACGAAAAAAAAAACATAAAAACAGAAAAAAATCGCCAAATGAAAAAAATCACCAAAACGAAAAAAACCCCAAAAAACAGAAAAAAATCGCCAAAATGAAAAAAGCACTAAATTAAAAGAAAATTTCTAAGACTAAAATAAATCGCAAAAAAACTAAAAAATTGCTAAAATGAAAAAAAAAATCGCCAAAAAAAGAAAAAAAATCGCCAAAACGAAAAAAAAACTAAAAAACAGAAAAAAATCGCCAAAATGAAAAAAAAATCGCCAAAATGAAAAAAAAAATCGCCAAAATGAAAAAAATCACCAAAACGAAAAAAACAAAAAAAAGAAAAAAATTGCCAAAATGAAAAAAAATCGCCAAAATGAAAAAAATCACCAAAACGAAAAAAAAACAAAAAAATCGCCAAAAAAAATCGCGAAAAAAAACCCAAAAAACAGAAAAAATCGTCAAAATGAGAAAAATCTCCAAAATGAAGAAAAGCCCAACAACAGAAAAAAATCGCCAAAATGAAAAAAACCTCCAAAAACAGACAAAATCGCCAAAACGAGAAAAAAGCGACAAAACTGAAAAAATCGTTTTAACTGAAAAAAACTTCAAAAAAGCTTGCTTTTTTTACTTAACATATTTTATGTATTTTTTAAAGAACTAGATTGGAATCAATAATCAGAAAAATTCAAAATTATGACTCCAGGGTTGGAAAACTTACACTTTTTGTGTTATGTAAAATTAAATAGGTCTAAAAATTATATTCTTTTCCTTTATAAATTGAATATATTTTATGCTTCTGAAAGAAAAGTTTGGCGCATAAATATTAAATATTAAAGTATAAAATTATTTTTTATTTATTTCTTTGTTCACTTAACACACTTTATTAATTTTTTAAATCAGAAAACTCTAAAAGGTTTAGGTTGCTAAATTTATTGTTTTTTTGCAAAAGTAACTAGGTCAATTTAGTTTTTTCTTTTTGTTTACAAGTTTTATACATATTTACATATTTTATGTATTTTTTAAAGAACTAGATTGGTATCAATAATCAGAAAAATCCAAAATTATGACTCCAGGCTTGGTAAACTTACACTTTTTGTGTTATGTAAAATTAAATAGTTCTAAAATTTTTTTCTTTTCCTTTATAAGTTGATGCTTCTGAAAGAAAAGTTTGGCGTATGAAATTTGAAAAATGAAAATTACAGCTCCAAAGATGGAAACTTTAAAAAAATTATAAATTTTTCACAAAACAAATATGTATGTACGTATCTGTATACTATATATATGTACGTACGTTGGTAAAGGGTATATAAGATTCGGCACAGCCGAATATAGCACTCTTACTTGTTTTTGGGTTTATTTTTATTTAGGCAATTTTTTTCTTTTTTTTTTTTTTGTTTTTTTTTTTCATTTTGGCAATTTATTTTTCATTTTGGCGATTTTTGTCTGTTGTTTAGGTTTTTCTTCGTTAATGCGATTTTTTTCATTTTGGCGACTTTTTTTTTCGTTTTGACAATTTTTGTTTTGTTTTTGGCGATTTTTTCCTGTTTTGGGGTTTTTTTTCATTTTGGCGATTTGTTTTCTGTTTTTTTTTTGGTTTTTTTCGTTATGGCGATTTTTTTATTTTGGCGATTTTTTTCATTTTAGCGATTTTCTTTCATTTTGGCGATTTTTTTTATTTTAGCAATTCTTCCGTTTTATGCGATTTATTTTAGCTTTAGAAATTTTTTTTAATTTGGTGCTTTTTTTCGTTTTGGCGATTTTTTTTTGTTTTTGGCGATTTTTACGGTTTGGCGATTTTATAATTTTTTGTTTTTTTAGTTTTACCGTTTTTGAAAATTTCAAGAGTTTTGCTCCTACGGCTTCCAAGATACAGCAAGTTGTCAAAATTGCATTAACTGATGGAACACCCTTTAATTTAAATTTTTGGAAATTTTAGTGTTAATTTTTGTAGTCTGTATAAAAATTCACTAAACTTACAAATTATACAATACAAATACAATTGTATGTATATTACATGGGATTTTAAAACTTTTCGTTGCTCGTTTTGGAACACCCTTTAATTTCCAATTCTCATGTATTTGTTGTTGTAGCGGCCAAAGGTCTACACACTGTGTCCAAATTTCAGGTCTGTAGCTCTTACGATTCTCGAGAAAATACTAATATAGTTTTAGACATAGTTAATTTTACATAACACAAAAAGTTAAAGTTTTCCAACCCTGGAAACGTCTTTTTAATTTTTTTCATATTTTTTTAATTTTAAATACCAATTTTAGTCGTACTGAAGTGTAAAATAAGTTTATTTATTAAAAAAAAATAAAAATTTGTTTTCGGTAGTTACTTTTATATGGCAAAATAAAGTTTAAGTTTTCCAGCTCTGCAATGGTCTGCTCGATTTTTCTGAATTTCAATACCAATCTATTTTGGAAAATTTCTGACACACCAGTCCAAGAACGAAGTCTCTAGCTCTTCTGGGAGCTTCGGAAAACCGATTTCACATACAGACAGACGGACAGACGGACAGACGGACATCGCTTATTCGTCTTCCCTATGCATAGGGATCCAGAATATATATATTTTATGGGTCGCTTATTGATATTATAGAAATTACAAACGGAATGACAAACTAATATATATACCCTTTTACCATTTTTGTTGGTAAAGGGTATAAAAATTTTTCGCTTGGGCTTTTTTTGGCGATTATGGCACGATATGTTATTAAACCCCATGTTTCCACAAGTCGGGAAAGCGAGTCGTCTGGAAAATGTTTATAAAAGGCACACACAAAAATTAGTGCTTTTCGTATAAATTTTATTATCAAGTCAACCGTCTATTACAAAACTTTTTAAAATAAAGGATATATGAAGACTAGCTATGTTTTTGCGTCTATAACTTTGAACTTCACGAAGGAAGTTGACTGTATTATTCTAGAAATAGTTTCAAGTTTTGACGTGATTCCAACAGTAATTAAAGCTGAAATATTTTTTATACCCTTTACCAACAAAAATGGTAAAAGGGTATATATAGGTTTGTCATTCCGTTTGTAATTTCTATAATATCAATAAGCGACCCATAAAATATATATATTCTGGATCCTTATGCATAGGGAAGACGAATAAGCGATGTCCGTCTGTCCGTCTGTCCGTCTGTCCGTCTGTCCGTCTGTCCGTCTGTCTGTACGTGAAATCGGTTTTCCGAAGCTCCCAGAAGAGCTAGAGACTTCGTTCTTGGACTGGTGTGTCAGAAATTTTCCAAAATAGATTGGTATTGAAATTCAGCAAAATCGGGCAGACGATTGCAGAGCTGGAAAACTTAAACTTCATTTTGCCATATAAAAGTAACTACCAAAAACAAATTTTTATTTTTTTTAATAAATGAACATATTTTACACTTCAGTACGACTAAAATTGGAATTTTAAATTAAAAAAATATAAAAAAATTAAAAAGTCGTTTCCAGGGTTGGAAAACTTTAACTTTTTGTGTTATGTAAAATTAACTATGTCTAAAACTATATTAGTATTTTCTCGAGAACCGTAAGAGCTACAGACCTGAAATTTGGACACAGTGTGTAGACCTTTGGCCGCTACAACAACAAATACATGAGAATTGGAAATTAAAGGGTGTTCCAAAACGAGCAACGAAAAATGTTAAAATTCCATGTAATATACATACAATTGTATGTATATACACTTGAAATTTGTAAGGTTAGTGTATTTTTATACAGACTACAAAAATTAACACTAAAATTTCAAAAAATTTAAATTAAAGGGTGTTCCATCAGTTAATACAATTTTGACTATGCAATTTTGACAACTTGCTGTATCTTGGAAACCGTAAGAGCAAAACTCTTGAAATTTTCAAAAACGGTAAAACTAAAAAATCAAAAAATTATAAAATCGCCAAACCGAAAAAAATCGCCAAAAACAAAAAAAATTGCCAAAGCGAAAAAAAGCACCAAATTACAAAAAAAAAATGTCTAAGACTAAAATAAATGGCGAATAACCGGAAAAATTGCTAAAATGAAAAAAAATCGCCAAAATGAAAAAAATCGCCAAAACGAAAAAAACCCTACAAAAACAGAAAAAAATCCAAAATGAAAAAAAGCACCAAAAACAGAAAAAAATCGCCAAAATGAAAAAAAAACCCCAAAACAGGAAAAAATTGCCAAAATGAAAAAAAATCGCCAAAATGAAAAAAAGTCTCCAAAATGAAAAAAAGCGCCAAAAACAGAAAAAAAGCCAAAATGAAAAAACCCCAAAACAGGCAAAAATCGCCAAAATGAAAAAAATCGCCAAAATGAAAAAAATCTCCAAAATGAAAAAAAGCCCCAAAAACAGAAAAAATCGCCAAAATAAAAAAAATCGCCAAAATGAAAAAAACCGAGAAAAACAGAAAAAAATCGCCAAAATGAAAAAAAAGCCCAAAACAGGAAAAAATCGCCAAAATGAAAAAAAACGCCAAAATGAAAAAAAAAAAATTGCCAAAATGAAAAAAAATCGCCAAAACGAAAAAAAAACTTAAAAAACAGAAAAAAAATCTCTAAAATAAAAAAAAAACCCCAAAACAGAAAAAAATCGCCAAGATGAAAAAAAAATCGCCAGAATGGAAAAAAAAATCGCCAAAACGAAAAAAACCCCAAAAAACAGAAAAAAATCGCCAAAATGAAAAAAAGCCCAAAAACAGGAAAAAAATCGCCAAAATGAAAAAAAATCGCCAAAATGAAAAAACCCCCAAAATAGGAAAAAATCGCCAAAATGGAAAAAGAATCGCCAAAATGAAAAAATCTTCAAAATGAAAATAAGCCCCAAAAACAGAAAAAATCGCCAAAATGAAAAAAACCGAGAAAAACAGAAAAAATCGCCAAAATGAGAAAAAAGCGACAAAACTGAAAAAATCGTTTAAACTGAAAAAAACTTCAAAAAAGCAAAAAAGCCACATTAAAAAGTGCTCAGAACCGAATGTACGGAACCCTTCGTGTGCGAGTCAAAGTCGCACTTTACTGAATTTTTTAATATTAAAGGAATTAAATGAAACTAAGTTTTTTCTTATTTCGTTTTTGCTTCGTTCACTTAACATATTTTATGTATTTTTTAAAGAACTAGATTGGTACAAGGAATTAGAAAAATCCTAAATTATGATTCCAGGGTTGGAAAACTTACACTTTTTGTGTTATGTAAAATTAAATAGGTCTAAAAATTTTTTTCTTTTTCTTTATAAATTGAATATACATATTTATGCTTCTGAAAGAAAAGTTTTGCGTATAAAATTTGAAAAATGAAAATTACAGCTCCAAAGATGGAAACTTTAAAAAAATGATAAATTTTTTCACAAAACAAATATGTATGTATGTGTCTGTATACCATATATATGTACGTACGTTGGTAAAGGGTATATAAGATTCGGCACAGCCGAATATACCACTCTTACTTGTTTTTTATTAAGGATATTTAAAATATAGACATGCCCTTTCTCTGATCCATGTTCTACAATCAGTGGGTTGAATGACACAACTACTCGTATATATCAAAGCACGAATTTCAATTACTTTTCAGTAAGAAGTTCAGCAAAAATTTTTAAGTACTAAGGATTTATGGCGAGTAATCTATGTTTGGACTCATTTAAATGAAAGTAGATAAAAAAAACTCATAAATGTATTATTATATTATTTTTGCTTTGCATTTTAATTAAGAATATAACTGATATATGCGAAATAAGCTTCTCCTGACGCCAAAAATTTATCATAAAAACTTAAAAAAACTAATTTTTTAGTCATTATAGCTTAATATTATTACTTTATTCCGGATACTATTAGAGCAAAAATTTAATTTGTAATATAAGGATATATGGAAGATATTACTTATACTTATTTACAACTTCCTAATGATCTTGATTATGTATTGTATTCTTTGCATAAATGTAGTCGAATTTTACTTAGTAATACTTAAAAAAAAGGATATATGACGACTAGGTATGTTTTTGCGTCGATACAAAAGAAATTTACTAGGCATGTTGACTGTATAATTGTAGAAATATTTTCGAGCTTTGACTTGAATCCGACAGTAGTTAGAGTAGAAACTAAACCTATTAAATTAAGGATATATGGCAAGTAGTCGTGTTCTTTTACAGATCGATATGCAAGTAATCAGTTGTAATTATGCATTTACTTTCTATTATTTTATAAAACAACAACATATTTGTATTGCATTTTAGTCACAAGTGTAGCTGTAATTTACTGCATGATATAAAGGATATACGGTAGTTACTCATAAATTTGTTCCAATTAATTTGAAATATATTGTAGTGCTTAACTGTTATGTCCTTGAAATGTTTAAAAAGCTTTTGTTTCATGCTGATCATATTTTGAAGGAAGGTCCTAGTTTTTGTATGGGAGGTTCTTACAATATCTTGAATTTAATAGTATTGTAATACAAAGAAGTTTAGTTAGAAAATTTTACTTTTAATTGTAGCTTTCTCGTACATTTTAAGAAAGTAATTTTAGTGAAAGTCCTTGCTTTGTTATGAAGGATATATGGGAAGTCCTTACTCCATCCTATTGAATTTATAAGCTTTATAATCCAAAAAAGCTTTTTTGAAAATGTTTAGCTTTCATTGTTGTTTTCTGATAATACGGAAGCAGATATTGAAGTATTTAAAAATAAGGATATATGGGAGCTTGGTATGTGTCTGCAACGATTGAAGTGAAATTTAGTATGGAAATCAAGTATACTATTTTGCAAGTCGCTAATTTAATTTAATTAATAATAATTAATAATAATTTAAGAAATATTCATTGCTTTTTATGCGTTCTCAATATAATTGAAAAAAAAAAATTATTCAAGGATATCTTTGTAGTAAAGATGTCCATAACCTGGCATAACCTGTATAACGGTGCTCAGTTTTGCAATTTTCAAAAGTATTTTTTCTTTTTTCCATATTAATTCCAAGTGTAACAGAAATTTATTTCTATAGTTGCAGATAATTAGGCTGCAAATAAGTCCTTTCATCGACTTTAAAAAAGAAAAACCTTTCTCTTACCTTATACAACGGACGTTTTAGTAGAAAAATTTTTCTTATGTTGTCAAATTCACTATATCTGTAGAAATACTTTTGAAATTATCACCAAAAAGCCTCCAGGAAATTTATATTTCCTTCTAAAAATGTCCTTTTGCTATATAAGAATTCGAACCTTTTTTATATAGGAACCTATTTTATATATGTAGGTTCGAATTTTTATTTAGCATGTTTGTTAATATTTCATATTTCTTTTAAAAGAAACACCTGCTGGTAAAAGTGAAAAAATATGAAATTTTTTTATTTTCAATATGCAAAAAAAACTCATGTTTTGCTTTACCAGATAATGATATACAAAAAAAAATATAATTTATTTTCGAACTCAAGCCTTAGTTATCTCACCTGTTGTGCACTCATATTAAATTCCCTATATTTAATGAAACCAACAAACTCTTTTATTTAACTGACATCATCATCACCAACTTTTTGCTTTCAGAAGCTATTTATAACTATTCAAACACAAATGATGGTTCATTTTTAAACTAACTATGAATAAAAAATTATATGCAAACGAAACTTTGCACATAAATTACAAGGCAGTGAAGAAAGAAAAAATTCCGATTATGTGTATGTATGTATGTATGTATCTATGTAGCTAAAAGAGTGTGACGTTATTTGTTCGAAAGTTTATGAAAATTTTCAGTATCAGCACATAATTTATCATAAATTTCACATGCACATACTAAATGATGCATTTCTAATGTGGGGCCCTACACAGGTGTGTCGGCAATAAATAAATTTAATGAGATCAAAGGTATCCAGAGAGAAAAATAAAAGAAAGTTAGAAAAAGGACACTTTTAAAGGATATATTTCGGGAATCTTGTTGAATTTAAATTTCTAAAAGATTAAACTAATGCATGCCATCCGAAAAATCATACAACTTATAGCACTTGTGTGTAGCCTGCCAAAATCACTGAAACTAAATTAAATTGTAGCCTATTTAAAATTCGTTTCTAGTGCAATAAATATACCAACAACACATTAAGCAAATATTTATATATGAATAAGTATTAACGAAAACAAACTCCCCCAAAAGTATATTTTACAGTTTCAGTTTTACATATAATTTGTATAATTTTAGCGCATTAGGCATAAGCACTTAGTTGCGCACATTTTGCTAAAAATAAAGTTTTGTTTTCGCTGCTAGATGTTTGAGGTAACAAACAATCCCCTTCGCACAATCACAAAACTCTTTACGATAAGCAGCTTATATGTAAAATACCACCATCCATCTAAAATTTATACAAACTTTTAGTGAAACATGTGTAGTACCAAGGAGTAAAAAATAAAAATAAATAAGAACCACCGAGTTAAAAAACATGAATTATCAATTTACAGAGCAAACATTGCAAGGATATTATCCAAACATGTTGCACATGGTGCTCAACGTTTTGACGAATGATACTTAAGTGGGGATAAAAAAAACACTATTTAATATTTTTGCTGCAGCAGTAAAAAAAGCAAATGCACGACATTATCAAAAATAATGAAAGAACTTTTCAAAAATATTACAAAAAAAACAGCATCAATGCCAAAATGTATGTTTAATTTAACCGCGAATTTTGTGCATTTGCATTAAAATTTTTTAAACAAAACTATATTTTTTTAAACTAGTTTTAAGCAGCTATTTAAAAAAGAAAAACAAAGAAAGTAGAAAGAGTAAGAGCTTTGTCATACTGATTTTGTATCATAGAAATCATTGAGATTTTATTTTGCACACCTCGATTATCCGGACATCTATCAACCGACTACATCTATTAATCGTTATGCTGTCACGTGATTTCTTTAACACTATTAATATGTTTTTAATATCAATGAAATGGGCTTTATTGGAAAAAAAATTTATGATATTAATGTGTAAAAATGATTTCTGCCATGTCCTGGTCCTTAGAAGGCGCAATCTGGAACACCAATTTCCAACAAGTTTTCGCAGCCGTATTTCACCGATAATTCTTCGAATGTTGATCGTAATTTTTCTGTTTACATTTTGTCGTTTGCAATAACGATTGCGTGATTCTGTAACTTCTTTTAACGATAGTACGCAGCTGATATTTTCTGTTGATTTTTGTCGATAAAATTAACAGAATGTAGGAACACCCAAAATTATTGGGTGATTAGTTATTGTGAAGTAATGCTTAATAGTGCCCCATCTCCCAAAAAAAAAATTAATAATAACCCAAAAGTGTAGAATGAATAATCACCTGAAGTTTTCGGTTGTTTCTTCATTACAAAAGGGAATATTCGCTCAAAACTTTTTCTTCGGGCTTCTAAACATTTTGAAGAAATTTGGCAATTATTAATTATGAACAACTGCCCTAATATGACAGTGGATCAATAAGTCCGTGACTTTTTGAATGAAACACAGTTTATTCTGCAAAACAAAAATTTAGTTTTCAATATAATATCCTTTTAACTCTATACACTTAGTCCAACGTTATTTCAGTTTTTGTATCCCTTTCAGAAAATAGAATTTTTAGAGGTCCTTAAAATAGGCCTTTATTTGTGGAATGATTCATTGTTGGAGTCAAATCTCTTTTCGATGAGCCATTTCTTAAAGTTTGGGAATAAGAAATAGTAACTCGGGTCTAAATCTGAAGAATAAAGCGGATGAGGGAGCAATTCGTAGCCCATGGATTTTTGCCATGGAAACTGCACATGCGTTTGTGGTGTGGCACCCATCTTGCAGACATATTTCTTAAATCCAGCTGATCATTTAAAATCGAAACCACACTGCCATATGAAATACCTATGGCATCAATAATCTCACGCACTTATACTCTTCGATCGGCCAACACCACATCGTGGATTTTTTCGATGTTTTCAGATATACTGACCTCTATTGACCGTAGTTGTGCGACCACAACGAAATTCAGTAAACCACTTTTTGCCATTGAAATCGATGGTGCAGAGTCCCTATAGTATTTATCGAGCTTTTCTGGGTTTGATTGTCGGTTTTTTTCCGCAAAAAATAATATTTAATGAGCACACAAAATTTACTTTTTTCCATTATTAGAAAAATGCACGAGGCTGTATGTTTTGAACACCTTTTAAGCGCTAAGTAAATGACAACACTTGCTCAAAATGTGACAGTAGTTTATTAACAGATGGTACTTGATGGAAACAGTGTTGTATTTGATTCCAGTAAAAAAATTCGAAGTCATTCTAAAGGAACTACATTTTCATTGCTTCCAAAAAATCGATCTTTTTAATTTGCCGATAGTTAGTAGAAAACCAAGTAGAAGTTTATTTTAGTCATACAAAACCTTGTAATTCCTTAATAGTTTTAGAAATTACTCGCTAGAATCTTATGAGCTAATTTTGGTCTAAAATTCTGAAGTTATTTGCTTAAATTTACATGAAAATACTGTTTCGCGCTTGAATTCCTATAAACAGAAACTAATTATTAAAATAGGTAACCATCAACCATTTTTCCTAGATGAAAATATTATCATAGAACACAAAAAAGGACATTTTTCTTAAAATCGCTTCCAATTCGGTGACCAGGCCTCGAAAAAGAGAACTTCCTGCAATGACAAACCTATGTAAAAATCATTAGATCGGATCGAAATTTGCACTACTTCCAGATTGCAAACTCTACTTTTTTATGACTTTTTTGGAGTGTCTTTTTTTACTGGGATATAACTACGAGGGAAGTTCGAAAAGTCACGGACTTATTGATCTGCCTTCGTAGTTGATAATTGCCAAATATCTAAACATTATAAGCTATAAATCTTCAATAGCAAAATTAACATATTTTGTTTTCAAAAAGCTTATTAAACAAAAAACAATAAAGCAAATATTTATCTTTATCTTATCATGCTCCTTAAGCTACAATTTATTAAGTTAATCAGATTATCTGCATTAAATTGATCTGGTTAATTTAATATCATTCCTACTCGTTTCGTTTGTTGGTGAACTAAAATTAATAAAATACTTTGTATATTATTAGATATATTCATTCACTTTAACATTGAATCAAAAGCAAAAACAAAAAACAAATCAAAAAAATTCCAACAGAGAAATAATGAAGTTTTAAACAAAAATTAAAAAAAAGTTCAAGTAACATGGAGCAAAAACTAATAGCAAAAAATACATTTATTTAATCATACCTACATACATACATATTTAGGTAAAAAAAACTTTATTTAATTTAGCTACCATAATACAGTCATCACAACCTTACTGCAAAAGTTATAAACGAACTAAAAAAAATCCTTTAAAGTTAAATGAAAAAAAAGAAGAAAAACACCCGCTTTCTCATAAACAGACAAAAAAAAAAACACAGCACTATAATGCAATTTTCAATAACCATCAAAAGTAAAACTTATTCCTTAATATACTATGCCACGTTATAGTTTGTTCCCAGCTAGCATTTGGGTGATCATTTTTGGCAGAAATATCTTATATGATTCTCTACAGATCGCTTTTGATGATTAGAAAGTGAAACCGCAAAAAGGTGATTTAAATGATTTAATATGAAAATTGCTCAAAAATAATCAGCAAATCGTATCATAACTGATTCTTTGGTATGATTCATCTGTAGGGTACCATTTTCTCACAACGGGAGTATCATTTATGATCGAAAAATGAGCTCATATACGGTTATTTTTCCCGTCAAGCTGATTCGGAAACGATTGGGTTATGATACAAAATGCTACCTGGGCTTAAGCAAACATTTACCAATACAATCATCTGACTATACCTCAACTAACCAGTAGCTGTAAGTATACATACATACATATGTATGTAAAAGTGCATGTGTTTTACACACACACACACACGTAATAAAAGTACATTATACTTTTTTGCACCTAAATAAACTATAACTTTTTTTTTGGGAGAGTATGTGTTTCAATATACAATACTGATTGCGGACAATAGTTTTAAAACTAGCGCAAGCTGTTGAAACTCTACGTAGATATTTCATTTTCGCACACCTTCGCTTGCAATCAGCAAAAACAAAACACACAGGGCGAACTCTAATAGTTTTGCCAAATACATCAAAATAACTTTATTACATACGCACACATACACACAACTGTGACAATCAGGGACATCAAGAAGGACGACTGGTTTTTTTAATCCTGCGAAACAAGTTAGAGATTTTTGTCTTCGAGATTCTTTACAGAAGAGTGCCTCAAAGGATGTCAATTATTAAGGGACCGATTAAAATATAATTAAGTCGTTTATTGAATTAATATTTATTATTTATTTAGATTACATTAGGCTGGGAAGGTTATTACTAAGAACTAATATTCAAAGATCTATAGATCCATTGTAAATTCCTTCTTACTTTCCAATATTTTTTTTTAACGATAATTGCATCGTTAAAATAATTATAACGAAAATTTATAAAATTGGCTATTCAGTAACATTTTTAACGATATTCGCTGTAGGTTAATGTCATGGTGGGATTCAGTAACTTTTAATGATGCGACGATCGTAATTTTTGTCTTTACATTTTGTCGCTTGCAATAACGATTGTGTGATTCTGTAACTTCTTTTTAACGATAGTACGCAGCTGATATTTTCTGTTGATTTTTGTGGATAAAATTAACAGCACATAAATTATTGTCGCTTCAACAACGACACAGCTGACATTAACCTACAGCGAATATCGTTAAAAATGTTACTGAATAGCAAATTCGATATATATTCGTTATAATTATTTTAACGATGCGATTATCGTTAAAAAAAAGTTAGTGAATAGCACTACAGCTGTGTCGTTATTTAAGCCACAATAATTTATGTGCTGTTAATTTTACTGACACATATCAACACAAAATATCAGCTGAGTACTATCGTTAAAAAGAAATTACAGAATCACACAAAATGTATAGACAAAAATTACTATTTATTTATATTTAGTCTTATAGGACGGCTTTTACTCTATACCTCGAAATCTGGGTGGCCTATCTATTTTGCACCGCCTGGTGAAGAGAACTAACTCCGTTTCGTCTTAGTTGATCCCCTGATCCTTGCTACCATTAAAAATAAATCGTTAACGTTGATCAGAGATCCATACCCCGGATCACGGAGTATAAGGTAGCTGAAATTGATTTTAGTAAAACGCCTACACTGGTAATTCCGGATGGGGAATATTGCTTCAAATTCGATAAGCTATATGACGCTAGTGCGGTCTTTACAGACGGATCAAAAACAGGGAAGGCATAGGGGCTGGCATCTATATCTTGGGAGCGAACATTTGTATATCTTTTAGACTGCCGAATGAATGCAGCACTTTATAAGCTGAGATCTTGGCGATCCTCAGGGCCACGGAACTGCTGGCGAGGAATGTAGCTGAGGGTGAGAAGGTAACCTTCTATGTCGACAACCAGGCACCGCTGAAAGTGCTTTGAAGGGACACAATGTCAAATTCAAACTTGTTAGTGTGGGAGAGAATTCAAGTTGCTTATATATAAATATAGTGTCGGGCCATATTCGGTTCCTAGCCACAGCAGTGTTGAAAGAAATGAAATTGCCGATGAGCTGGCCAGAATAAGGTCGGCGTTAGATGAGGGATAGATGCCAGATAGATCAGTGATATTATTTATAGGTCAGTACTATAGGGAACTCAGTAATTGAGTACAAAGCAGGACCAACAGTTAATGGCAAAGTAGGGAGGATTGTAGAGTCTCGAGGACAATGTGGCCAAAACTTGACTCAGGAGGACTCCAACTGCTTCTAGACATGAATAGGAAGGTGATGCAAATCTCGATAGGTTCTTTGACTGGTAACTGCTCGGTCAGAGCAAGAACCAGCACTTGGGAAACTGGCACTCCAGATTTTTGTAGGATGTGCGGGGAACATATTATCTGACATTGCCCGAAGCTGCAACGTCATAGACTTACACGGCTGATCAGACGTTTCCATGAGAGCATTACTGATATTGGGAAGTATAAGCTGCAGTGGAGGATATTAGGGGCTTCATCATGGGAATTCTGTGGCTTAATGACGTAAAATAGGGTCACTACTGGGAACAAATGGGGCGTAAATATTATTTTTAATGGGCAATAGAAGGAAATTACAATGGACCCAAATTGGTCTCCGAGTAGAGGTGCTGTATGGCATCAAACTTCCTAACTTAACCTAATCTACCGGCATTACAACATCATTGAACGGTCTTTTATCTCATGTGAACTGGCACCATCCAAACTGAAACAGTTTTCTTTGTTGACGTGCCCGTTCATTCCTTATCGCTGAAGGTGAATTTTTGTTATTGTCAGTTTCCCACTGCACCAGAGGCCATGCTGCGAACACAAATAATTTTTTTTGTGCCCATTTACCTTCAGCTTCTGAATAAGTTTAATTTTTTATGGCGGCCCAAGTTATGACGCAAAGCTGGTCAAGTAGCGGTCTACGGAGTGATGTGTAATTGAAAATGAAGTGCCCCGGATTCTCCTGATCGTTTACAAAATCATTTAACTCAAATTAATACACCACACCGAGAATAGTTCTCTCGATAGAACGAATATGGCGCGAGTCATGTTGTTGGAACACAACATCCCTTTTTTATACTATTCCACAAAAATAGTAAAGGGTTTGTCATTAGGTATGTAATTTTTAAAATATTTATATGTGACCAATAAAATATATATATATTTAAGAATATATAAGATTAAGAATATATATATATATATTCTGACGAAAAAGGGATGTCCATATCTCCGTTCGACCGTCTGTCTATCAGGCCGTCCATCTATCTGTACGTGAAATGGTATTTTCAAAGCTCCCAGTAAAGCTACCCACTTGCACTGGTGTATCAAAATTTTTCCAAAATAGATTGGTTTTGAAAATCAACAAAATGGTAAAGTTGTTTTGAGAGCTGGAAAATTTAAATTTTTTTTGGTATATAAAACTAATTATCTAAAACTAATTGTTGTTGTTTTTTTACATTAACCTATTTTATATATCACTAAGAATTAAATGGGTATTCAAAATCAACAAAAATAAATAAAAAAAATACGATTCCAGGGTTGGCAAAATTTAACCAACTACAACAAATTACTTCTTTTTCTCTATTAATTAAACAAATTTTATACTTTTAAAAGAAATAAATTAATATCAAAAAATAAAAAAAAATCTAAAAGGATGGATTCCAGGGTTGGAAAGTTTATACATTTTATAGATTTTATATGTACTTTGAAAAGAAATAAATTAATATCAAAAAATAAAAGAAAAATCTAAAAGGATGATTCCAGGGTTGGAAAGTTTACAGTTTTTTGTACATAAAATCCACTAGGCTATAACTATTGTTTCCTTTTTCTTTGTAAACTATAATGTTTTATTGTTTTTTATGGGAATTGTTAGCATAAAATTATTTAGTGGAAGAATACCTATAGGTCACTTACTATAAATTACATTACATTAAATAATAAATGACATATTCTTTTCACAAAACGAATATATGTATATGTATGTTCTTATATTTATATATAAATATTCCATAAACGTACGTTAGTAAAGGGTATATAAGAATCGACTTAGTCGTATATAGCATTCTTACTTATTATAGAAAAATTTTATCACTAGCACCTGTTGCTGAAGTCAATATATGTTATTTTTCAAAACAGACTTAATAAATGACAGATTTAGCCGCTGTTAAAGTTCGGAAGTCCCTATTGGAAGATGCATTACTTTAACTTCAAAACAACTATTCATTTAGTATTGACTGTAAAGGCTTAAAATATACTTTACGGATATTTTTAGAAAGTTGTACTCTTATCCGTTTACATTTGTAAATGTAAGTGCAGGGGGTCGATTCGAGGCAGATCACTACCATTACTTAAATTTTCAATAGAATTTACATTACAAAAGGTAATGCCTTTCAGAAATATTTTGCACTAAGCATACAGTTTGACATAACCCTGTTAAACCAGAAAAACAAATATGGCTTCAGGAAGCTGGTATTTTTCCACAATTAATTTTTTTTTCAAATATCTTTTTATATACACAATCAAACACTTTGTATATTAAATAGCACTTTACTAAAATGTCATTTTATTCGCATATGTATGAGATAATTTATGAGATTATGGTGATTTTCTTTGTAAAATTCAAAAATACTGTAAATAAAGTTTTCCCCGTAAACCCCTTTCAGTACTTGACATTATGCACTCATGTATAGAAAAATGTTTTATACACCACATCCTTTAAGAACATTTGTAGCAGGTGTTGCTATATTTTTATCATCATTCACTCATAAATTCAATTTCATTAATAATACATTCTGTACAGAAATTTTGTATTTCAAACACGATATTCTAAAGGACTAGCAGCAAATTTAATAAAATATGTATTTTTTCATTCCTTAAACGTAAACAGCACTTGAACTTTGTGTTTGTTATTTTTTTTCCTTTCTTTATTTTTTTTTTTTCTCAAATTGCGGTTTGCAGAAAGTAATAAATGTTCATGCAACATTTCCTCTGTTTGCTTTAAGCACTTTAGATAGTGTGTACAGTATGTCGATATTATAAATCAATGTTTAGCCAATGTATAAAGACATCATTTTAGTAAAGTGTCTGCACTTTCGACTAATAAATTGACCAAAAAAGAAGAGGAAAATCTGTTTAAAAAATATAAAACAATTTTTATTTTAGTTTTTGTTACTTGCCAGTCTGGCGATAGTTGTTGCATTGAAAAAACATACATCTATGCTTAAAATGGTTTATTTTTTTTAATCTGTTTTAAACGTAGAAATGAGTGCTTTTAGAATTTGGATGCAACAATGACATAAATATATATATGTATAAAATTTCTTTGAAGTATAATATTATTTTAATTTTAAATTAAGTAACTTGAATCTGTATTTATAAGTTAAAAGTTTTGCCAGCCTTTGCCATATTTATAACGACATCGAACAAATTTAACAAATCTCTGGAGTAAAAATCTTCATAAATTATAAAATATATTCAAATGAAAGAAAAAATAACAATTCTTATTTAGTTAATTTTTTTAATAAAAAAATTTAAATTTTCCAACCCTGCAACTATAATTTTAATTTTTTCAAATCTTTAATATTAATTTTCTTCTTTCTAAAATATAAAATACATTAAATTAACTAACAAATAAAAAATTGTTTTATTTTGTTACATTTATATACCAAAAAAAATTTAAATTTTCCAGCTCTGAATATGTGTTTTATATTTTTCCAATTTTTTATATAAAACTATTTATTTGTAACACATAAAATATATTTAATTTACAAAGAAATAAATAATAATGTGGTCTAGTTTCTTTTATATGCCGAAAAGCGTTAACTTTCCAACCCTGGAATCATTATTTTAAATTTTGTTTGAATTTGTAATAACAATGTATTTCTTTTAAAATTATAAAATATGCGTAATTTTTAGAGAAATATTAAAAGTATATTTTAGTTGATAGCTTTTATATACCAAAAAAAATAAAATTTTCCAACCCTGGAATCGTCTCTTAATTTTAAATATTTATTTTGAATTTAATTTAAACTGTTACATAAAAAAGAATTATTTAACAAAAAAAAAAAAAAAACAACAATAAAGTTTTATTTAGTTGCTTTTATAAACCAAAAGAAGTTGAAATTTTCCAGCTCTGTAACGGACTTACGGATTTTGCTGATTTTCAATACCGATCTATTTTGAACTATTTCTCGCACACCAGTCAAAGACCGAAGTCTTTTGCTTTTCTGGGAGACGGAATACCGAATACCGTACGGACGGTCGTACAGATCTGTGGACATCGACGGACATCGCTAGGAACCAGAATATATATACTTTATCTGTCACATGTGTATATTGCGGACTGTACACACGGAATGATATAATTATATATACTCGTACCTCTTACCATTTTTGGAATGATAAACCTATATATGTTTAATCTTCACAATTTTTGATAATGGGTATAAAAAGTGAGGAGCAGGAAAATAATTTTCGCTCGGCGCCACTGCTTTTCTCGGTCAGATGAGGATTTTAGACAAACACATTGGTTGTTCATTTAAATATTTTCCAGTCACCCCTAGGATTAAAGATAACGTAAGAAAAACAAATCAAAAAAAATTTTCTTATTTTTTGCCACGCCTACAAATACCGCCCTTTTAGTGTTTTGTTTACTGTGTCGCCATTTTTAGTCCGATCATAACATTTTGTATATATAGTGTTCATGGCTCTGCAAGGGCTATATTTATGTCTTTAATAGTTTTTTACTACCACATCATATTCTAGCCATGACTTTTAAAACTCAGTTCGTACTCAACCTAATGCTAAATATTTTTGAGCGAAAATCATGACTAGAATATGTGGTGGTAGCAAAAAACTATTAAAGACAGAAGTATAGCCCTTACAGAGCCATGCACACCGGTTTACCAAATGTTATGATCGGACTAAATAGGGGACACAGTGCACAAAATACTATTTAGTATTTGTAGGTGTGGCAAAAAAAAAATTTGAAATTTTAGAGATGACCGGCACAAATTTTTTTTGTATGGAAGGCGAACCACTCTACTGTATAGACATTTTTACAGGAATGTCGACTTTTTGTAGCGTGCAACAGCAAACAAATATACTTGTATTTTCTAAGAAAACGAAACTTTTTTTTACTTCCTTATGTATTTGTGTAGGCCGTCATTTAAGAAAAATCGAGTCACGTTGTTGCTTGCTGTCGCACGCGACAAAAAGGTCGAATTTCTCGGAGAAATGCCCATATGAAAGATGAGTGAATTGGCTACGGTTTGCTTAAAAAGGTGTGTGAATCGGCTATATTACAAATATTTTTTTGGAGTTTTGAAAATGTCTCAATTAAGGGGTTTTATTTTGGATAAAAAATATGTTGATATATGTCGAAAAACAAAACTTGGTGTAAACGGTGTAGATTTTCATACAGCTTTTAATTAAAATATGTGAAATACTTTCACTTGAAGTCAACTGATGAGTTCTGTAAAGTCTAGAACTAACTACGAGTACACAATCATACAACTTTTGAGAAAATATAAATAAAAACCAGGAGCATCACTGCAATGCACTGCACAGCATACTTTTGTAATATAGTACATATAATCATTTTATTTCAGGCAACCAAATTTTACTTGAACAGTCAGTTTCCTTATGCAAACATACACCCATATATCATTTTAATATATATTTTATAGAAAAAAACTTTGTCTTAAAATAACTCACATACTATGTACATATATACATAAAAAAATTTATAATAAAAAGTTTTTTTGCTACTGCTGTTTGTAAATTTTTAAATTGTTGTCCGTGTGGCTTCAAACGCCAAAGTTTTCATCCTGTATGTAAAACTAAAAATACAAAAAAAATCTTGTCACAACTTGAGGCATTTGTCTTTTGATTATGCAAGTATACTATTCAAATATGGGCTTAGTTTATGTATTTTCAAGTGTCCTTAGGAAGACAGTAAGTACAAACACATTTGTGGTAAGTTCGCTGGAACACTGTCAAATGTGAATATGTATATTTTAATCTATTAAGTGCAGCGTAGATTACCAAATGTATTTTTGCTATTTAGTCAGTTACTGCGTGTAGGACTTAAATTAAAGGACTTAAGGTAGGATCACACTATTACCGCAATGCACCACTTATTGGTCCGTTTTATATGCCAATCCTGTAATTTCCCAATTTATTGCCCCATGCGACAATCGAGAACAATATTGTGCTGATTTGCCGGAATTAAATGCAACCCTGATGCTGCAATCATGTGAACGGTTCCCCAATAAATATGCTAAAATTGCACCAATATTTATTGTGTTCTCTAGCGGCAATCAAAGTAGCCAATACGCGGCAATTTCTTAAATTAATTTAATTTTTCGTATGCGCCAAATGTTTTCGCAAGTACAGGAAACTTAAACTTGCTATATATGTAATTATAGCTTATTTGAAACATTAGAATAGAACTGCGAGCCAATATTTAACCCATGAAAGACCAAAAATTGTCTTTGCTTTGTATATTAATGAGCACAAGATATACAAAGCAGAAGCAATTTCATTTCTTTTAAACGAATAAAGCATTTTGACGTACAGATTAAAATAAACAAAAATTTATTTCATACAAACAATCTTATGACTGGGGTGCAGCAATTATTGCCACAAATTCATTGTTCGCCAATCTGCGGCAATCAAATTTTTATAAAATGGTGCAATCATGTGACTGTAACGTATTTGATTGGGACAATTTTATTATTGTGCACCAATTCAGAACAATAAAATTTGGGTCAGATTGGTGAATTTACGGCAATCGTTTGAGTCCAGCCTTAGAATTTGTTAGCTTTCATATGCTTCAAAATGAATTAAGAAAACTTTCTTTGGTATTTGAAATAATTTCATCAGATTTTTTCCACAAATTCAATGATAATTTCACAAACCCGATGAAGATTTCACCAAAACAATATTTAATATTTTTTGTAATGAAAGCTCAATTTTGCCATATCTAAATTTACAATAGTCTTAACATTGTCATGTGTTCTTTACTAATAGGTACTTGCATCAGAAAAATAATTGTATGTATATAATTGCCTTCCCCGGACAAACTTCGAACTTGGACCTCATCGCGTGGTAGTGAAGGCATTTCCAGCTGCAGCCACAACAAACTTAAATCGTATTTAGATATGCAAAGCGATATGAACTTTAGCCGAATGAATTATGTTGGTACCACAATGATACGATAGCATAAAAAAATTATATGTTACGTCTCAATAATGAAATACTTCCATGATATACATGAACAATTTCGTTAATTCAATGAAATAGTTCGTTAAAAAAATTTTAAACTAACGCCACTTCATGGTATAAACTAAAAAGTTTCATTGCAATAATTACATTATTCATTTTAAATATGAAAACGTACGTTGCTTAGTAAAATAATATGTCGTTACATGAATGAAAATATTTCGTTGTATATATGTATGAAATTTTTTCAACTAATGAAAGAATCTTCGTAATACGAATGAAGCGTTGCAGTGGTTGATAAATAATGGCAAAATCATATATAGTGTAAGAAATCACTGCATTTATGAAGGTTTTTCTCTTGCTACTACTATGGGTTACACGTTGACTGAACATTACGCGAGAGTGGCTCAATAAGTCCGTGACTTTTTGAATGAAACACAGTTTTCTTTTGCAAAACAAAAAATTAATATTCAACACAGTCTCCTGGTAACTCAATACACTTATGCCCTAATTCACACAAGAAGATTTAGGACGTTTTTGTTTAAAAATTCTTCCGAGTTCTTGTCTTTGAAGTCTCTAAATTATTTTCTTCAAAAATGGTTGTTGTCTTCGACAATGAAAAATATAAATATTATTGCCATGTTTTTAAAACATAACAATTCAATTAAATTATTATACAATAGTTTGAAAAATATATGAAAAATATGTGTTGGATATAATGTTTAGAATAAAATCATAAAGCAAATACATGAACCTTCTAGCATAGACAACAAATAATAATCGTTTTAAAGAATCAAAACTGCTTCTTTTTTTCGTCCATAGATAAGACGATACATTCGTCGAACAGAATTAGGGCATTATACAATAGTTTGAAAAATACATGAAAAAATATGTGTTGAATATAATGTTTGGAACAAAATCGTAAAGCAAATACACGAACCTTCTAGCATAGACAATAAATAATAATTGTTATAAAGAATCAAAACTACTTCTTTTTTTCGGCTATAGACAAGACGATACATTCGTCGAACAGAATTAGGGCACTATTCTAACATTTCTCCAGTTTTTGTATCCCTTCCAAAAAAAAATTGTTTTCCATGTCCTTAAAATAGTCTTTTGTTTGTGGGATGATTCATTGTTGGAGTCAAATCTCTTTCCATTTCTTTAAGTTTGGTTATAAGAAATAATAACTCGGGGCTAAGTCTGATAACATGTGGTACTTGATGGGAACAGTGTTGCATTTCATATAACTATGAGGGAAATTCGAAAAGTCACTGACTTATTGAACCGCCCTCGTATATAAAAAAATGTATTAACTTTGTTTTATATTCAAGATATTTTTCCTCTTTTTATAGAATGTTTTTTTTTGTTAGTTTATGTAAAACATCACACAACATCACCAATCGGTCACTAACTTGTTTGTTTTAAATATAGTTTGAGGGAAACCAACATACATACATACATACACATATACACATTTACACATATGTATGTATGTATGTATATGCATACATATTAATGAACTTGTCTATATGTATGCAAGCAATTTGATATGCATGTTATCATATGCAACATGTATTTACTTTAGTTGTTCTTTTGTTTTTTTTTTAAGCCTGTTTCTTTTGCGGCAAACTCAGCACATGTGAACGTATAGGAAAGTGTTGGATTTGACATACGAGTACAAATACAAGTTAATCCTTTTTTTCTTTAATAATTTTCCCACATATAGTATGTATAGCGACAAAATTTGTTTCCACAGTAGTACTACATGCATGTAAATTAGTTCAGATGTCTGGAAAAGAAACATTTCATATAAAAATATGCATACACATAGGGTGTTTCATTAAGCACTTCCTTAATTTTAACTATCCAAATTTTCCATATAACTTTGGCGCATAAGTCATAACAACCAAATTGGTGAAACATTTTTATAATTTTCAAGTGTGGTGGAATAGGTCTCTTCGTCCAGGGTGATTTGTTAAAACAGAGTGAATGTATGACAGTCAATTCGCTAGATACAGCTTCAACAATATGTCCTCTTTCAACTCTCAAAGCACTAAAGCCTCTAAGGTCTCCAAAGTCCCTCTTGGCAAACTCTTTATGTATGAATGGATGACCCACTAACTGTAAATAGCATCAAACTTGTATACAAAATTTAAATCAACATTTTTTGCAACAACAGTTGAGCTGAAAACTGTGTAGTAAATGTGACCCTTTCACATTTTACGGATTGAATGAAGTCAAGGCATAAAAGATTATGTTAACAAGTCGCCCGATATGATTTCAGGTATAGATTTTTTTATTGTCACCTTAAACTAATATAATATTTACATTTAATTCAATATTTTTTATTAGAAAATACTACGAGTATAAATTTGTTTAATGTTTTAAAACAAGTTTCTGATTAATTTTTAGGTAATATTTAATTATAATATCTATTAAATTCATCATATCATTAACTAGAACTAAATATCGTACATATCGTCGGTTGGTTTCTGCTTTGAGGCACAGTATATTCAAAATACATTATGTCTGCAGCAAACCAAAAACCAACCGACGATATGTATATTTCATCGAAAATGGTAAAGGGTAGATTACAGGTTTGTCATTTCATGTGTAATTTCTCCAATATTCATATGTGACCCATAAGGTATACACATTTATGCTGGGTCCTTATAAATAGGGAAGATGAATTAGCGATGTCAGTCTGTCCGTCCATCCATCTGTCTGCAAGTGAATTCGGTTTTCCAAAGTTCCAAGAAAAGCTAGAGACTTTGTTTTTGGACTTATGTATCAGAAATATTCCAAAAATAGATTCTCATTGAAAATCAGCAAAATCGGAAAGTAGGTTGCAGAGCTGGAAAATTTAAATATTTTTTTAAAGTAATTATCAAAAACCCATTGTTGTTCTGTGTTTGTAGGTATCAAAAACTAAAAAATAAATAAAACGACGATTCCAAGGTTGGAAAGTTTGAATTTTGTTTTGGTATATAAAATCAACCAACTTAAAATAATTTTTTCTTTTTCTCTATTAAGTAAACATGTTTCATATTTTTAAAAGAAATAAATTGCTACTAAAAAATAGAAATATCTAAAAGACTGATTCCAGGGTTGGAAAGTTTATACTTTTTGTTTTACACAGAGAAAAAACTGCCTAATAGAATCAAGAAGATTTTCTCTATGAAACGTTTTTAGACTAAGGGGTATCCCAGCAGAAAGAAGCGAAGATTTTTTTATATATATTCCTTATAATTTTATGTGGTAAATCTTATTAATTTTATCAAGAAGAAAACCACATAAAATCAAGAAGAAATCTTATTATTCACAACTTTTTTTAAATCAATTTTTGTTATTCTTGGCACCAAACAAACAATCCATTGAGAAAAAAGTTTTTGATTCTATTGGAGTTTCTTATAAATTGTAAGCTATTGGGATTTCTTACTGATTTTATCAGGTTACCTTATTGATTTTTTCAATAAGGTTTTCTTCTTGATTTAATTAGGTTCCTATATGATTATGAGTAAAGTATTTTATTGATTTTTTTAATAAGGAAATCTTTTGATTTTATGAGGTGTCTTGTTATTTTATACCAATAAATAGACATAGAGACAATTTTTTTCATGACCTTTTCATTTTTGTATAAGAATGTTTGCACAATAATTTCAGTGGTTAATCAGGCTACTTGTTAGCATATTGGTTAGAGTGCTTGTCTATCAGTCAGAAATTTGCTGGTTCAATACTTGATGAGTAAATTAGTTAAGAATATAACATAGTGTGTATGTTTTTATATATATATATATAAATAACATCTACAATATACTACATACATATGTATATGGTATAGAATTTAAATGAAAATACATAAGTACAGAGAATAAAGACACAATTTTTTTTATTTTTCATTAGATCGCCTAATAAAAACAAGAAGAAAACCTTATTGAAAAAATAAGATAACTTAATAAAAACAAGAAGATTTCTTCTTGATTTTTTCAAAAAGGTTTTCCTTATTAAATTAATCAGATTTCCTTATGAAAAAAAACCATAGAGATATTTTAAAAGTGCTTAAGTCGAGATAAGCTGATTTTGAGTTAATGTTACCTCCGTAATCTCCGTAATCTCCGTTGTCATTGTTTTTGTTTTGTTTTTGCCTCACTTACTTCAAAGAACGAAACGAAACAAAATCACACTGTTTGTTTCGTTTATTTTTGTACTCTGTTGATTATTATTATTATTATCACGTCCTTACTCCTGTATAGCGCAATAAATAGCATAGCTATAATAACTGTATTTTGTCGATTATTTTTGTTACGAAAATCATGTCCTATCTCTTATATCACACCACAAGGAGCATAGCTCCAAAAATAATGTGTTATTCCATTTTGCTAGTGCTTGTCCAGTCCGTAAATAGTCCTTGATGGATTTGTTTATGAAATCAATAAACTCTTTAAACTATTTCAGTTTTATGCTGGCAAACCTTTTATTTTTGTCAAATTAGCCGTTGCTCTATAAACAATAAGCTTAAGAATAAAACTTAAAAAATATGAATATCAAGATTTTTGCTTGTAAGTAAATACTTTTTATGTAACCATAATTATTGTTGAGCATCTAAACTGTGAAACCACCGACCATAATCAACTTTGTTATTTTTATACAAAAAAAAATATATAAGTTTTATTACTCATTGTTTACAGGCAGCAGCCATACCCAAGCAAACACTCATTTATATTTTGTATGTTTTCCCCTATTTGCAAATATTGTTGTGTAAATAAAAGCATTTGTTTGCTTTTTATAAAATCATATTTTAATGGAATTTGCAATATGAAAAAATTGGTTCAAAAAAAGCAAAAGTGCAGTTTGTTTCAAATTTAATTTATTTCCAAAAGTGGTTAGAAATTTTCGTATAGTGTTTGTTATTCATTCAGCAAAGAATAATTTTGCATTATTGCTTTTTTTAATTAAATAATATTTGAGGAAACTTTAGTAGTAAAAATTAAAATTTTTTGGGGGCTGTACAATGCAGGACAATTTGTTTAAAGGGCTTAAATATATCTAAGGATATAAATTTAATATTCAGGTATGTGATGGAAAACGATCGTTTTTAAAAGGTGTGAAGAATTCAGATCGATTATGAGTATAAATTTTGAGCTAATTTTAACTTACCAACTGCTAAAAGGTACACTAGAAGATAAAATGTACATCACATAATTTGGCTGTGAAAAGAAGGTTATCAAAAATTTTTGGAAAAACTATAAAACAAGTTTTAAAATTATAGACAAAAAGACTATAGGAAACATATCACACCTTTTATCGTTTTCAAATTGTTTCTGTACCTAAATCGTTTTTCATCAAATGTCTGATTATATTTTATGATGCTAGGCAACGCCATCATTTCCTTCGTCATGTTTTATACGTCTGGGTGAGAAGAGGGTTGCTTGTGACGACGGTTTCGAAAATGACTCCACCAAATGACAACAGAACGTGTGCTTGATACTCGTATATACTTCAGCATTAGTCGCTTTAATTTGTCACACAATTCACGTCTGAATTTCTTAATTCTTTTTAGATCTATTTACAAACACTTTTTTGTTTCGAAAGAAACTAACTAAGAAAACTAAGCAACAAAATTATTTTTCCCCCCACATTCACTAACAAAATATTTCTTTTCTCATAATCTAAATTAAGGACGATTAAGAAAAATCCCTAAAAAAAAAAGAAACTCTCAACAACAAAAAGTTTTGTTATTTATTCTAATTTGTGACATTTTCTGATAAGCATCATAAAAACATACTAATGACTTTATAAATTTGGACATTTAAACATTAAGTTTAGCATTTAATAAATTTATTTTTCTTGCTAAATTCAATTTAAATATAACGAAGTTATTTATGTGGAACTTTGTTCTTACATCACTAATTTAGTTGCTTTTAAATATCTTGGAAAATGTCATTTCTTGCTCCTTCCTCCTTGGCTAATAAAGATGGCTTTTGGAAAATTATTATTTTTTTTATCTATAAAGACAAACAAAAAAGTAAGTATGTAAATGTGAAAAATTTTAGATATTTAAATTTTTTTATAATCGATTTAGTTTCACAGTTGCTTTATTTTCTTCTATTTGCGACAATTCAATTTGCATAATTGCTTTGATAAACGCCACTCACAAAGTTTTTCTTTTTTTTGTAAAAAGTGAGCCCAGTGTAACCAGCCATAAAAATGTTTAAATGTTTAGACTCTTCTTTGGAATATCCAGACAGTATTTTTGACTTTATTTGAATTTGGTTTTAAAATCAAGGCTGTGAAGCTTTACATGCAGTTGTTGGTAGCAAAAAAAAACAAAAAAAGCCCGAGTTAAATAAAAACAAATCCTTAAACTTACAGATTTTAAGGCCAAATATGCAAATTTCTTGTAATATTTTTTTCTGTTTTGCAGACAAACATCAAATTAAAAATACAAAACAATCAAATAAAGCAACATTAACATTAATACAATCAATGGCAGCATAGACAAAGTTAAATAACAACAATAAGTGAAAAGGCTGTGAAAAATGGGCTTCTTTCTTTTAAAAACAAAAATATATGGAATAAAAATAAAAAAAAAAACATAAAAAATACCTAAATAAAATTTAACTCAGACATATTGTGTTGCAGGTAACAAAAGACACATGCATCAGGTAAAAGTGCTGAAGTTTTTTTTTGCCACAATTAAATTTTGTATAAATTGATTTTTTTCCAATTCCAATTCCCCTGCTGGTTTAAATAAGATCGTATGTCCAAATTCTCTAAGATCATTGCATATGTAAAACTGAACTTCATTACCATAAAGCAGCTCTGTCCAAGCCATATACATAATGTGAGAGCTTTTACAAAAAAGCTTTGTGCTTTTACACCAAGCCATATGCACAATGTGAAAACTTTTATAAAGAGCTTTTTGTGATCTCCCGACGAGAGTACAACATCCACAACAAAAAAACACAACAGACAGCAATGCTTGCTCTTACTTTACAAAGAAACAATAACAAATTCAGGAGCTTTCAAAGCTGTTTACCACAAATGCAAATATCAGTGTATGTGTGTTTGAACGCAGCTGTTTTACACCAATGAGCCAATTAGAACTCGACAACAATAATGCTTGCTGTTAACTTTGCAGAGAAACAAGAACAAATTGCAAAAGCTTTCAAAGCTGTATGTTCATATGTTTGGACGTAGCTGCCTTACAGTCAAACGTTTATAGCATTTGTTTCAAATTTATTTTAAGTTTTTTAGTAAACAGTAAATTTGATCAAATTAATATTTCACAATGAGTCATATTGCATACAGGAAACTGTGCTTCATTCACTCAGAGATAAAAAAAAATGTTTAAACTCATTTTCAAATTTAATAAACAGTTCGTCTGCTCCAGTTAATATTGTACTATGAGCAGTTACTTACACTAAAAAGATTAAGCGAAAATTTGTTTTTTATTAAGATAAATAAGTTATAAATTTCCTTTGCATAACCGCCTTCAGTCAGTAAGCGGTATTTCTTAAGCCCAATGGAGCTTTATGTTGAATAAATAAAAAACAAAAAACTAAATTTTAATTTAAAGAAATCTTTATTCTCAAAATCAGTATATGGCATTATCGTCTGAAAATGGTCTCTATATATCTACCGTGGCATTTTTTTCATGAAGTGCATTCTAGGAGTCCAATTGAGGCCACTTATTTTAGAATTGCTGGTCATATGTCTCAGGCGTCAATAGCTGCTGGTTTACCAGTTCAAACCAATGACTTTACGAGGCCTCACACGCACAATCTTAAATGCCAATTGAAAGATCCATTTGTCATTATTGCCAAATTTTTATTTCAATAATTCAATAGTTGTGGTCGCTGCACAGTGGGGCCACAGGACTCTTTTTCTCAAATCAATTCATATCTACACAACTAAAATAGTGAGGGTCACTAAATTTTATATGTGTGCATGTTTCAAAAAAACTTTGGTGGTATAGAAGGAGGAGACGTGGGGTACTCAAAGTAATTATTATTTTTCCTCATATATTTTTTTAATAAAGATACTTTGTTTTAGTACTCCGAAACAGAAAACCTAAAATTAAACCAAAAGCATTTACTACATCACATAAAATTATTGTATAAAAATATTTTTTCAGTTTTCAGTACAAGTAACTGAGCTTGTAAAGTCAACAGTAAAACGAATTTAAAGCAACCTAATTTATTTCATTTTCATTTCATTTATTCATCCAAAATAGAAAAACCTAGCGTAATGGCCATAATCGGTTTCACTTATACTACTACAAAGATCTACATCAATTATCACTAAAGTGTAATATGTATGTAAAAAATAAAAAAATAACAGTATTAAGTAATAAATAATTTGTAACAATATTAAAATCTATATAAAAAAAAATAAATTTAAAAATATTTAGTATCGAATAATATAGATAACATTATAAATAATAAGAAATTTAAAATTCAACAGAATATTAAACAACTATAAGTTTACTAATATTGAGACCTGATACTCAACGTAGTGAAACACTACAAGGAAGAGCTACTCAGTCGTATCTCCTGAAATAGTTTCCTCTTGTAAGTGTTAACAGAACAGCTAAAAGCCCTTAAAACAACCGGCAATTCGTTATAATCCCTTGCTACTAAACTTTTGTAATTTTCCTTAGTTTAAATAAAAGCTCCCAACGAATCCTTTAAAGAATATATTTTAGGTTTAGAAACCAATATTAAAGAAATTGCTTGTTTGAAAAATTGTCCATGAAAAGAAAACTTGAAAAAATTGTTCTGTGTGTCTCTAACGTTTCATTTTAATTAGTTTCTTATGTTTTCTTATGTTATTATTTTACGATAAAAAAAACTAAACCAGACTTTTGGCTTGTCCTCAAAAATTAAAATAAAACATATCACAAAATATAACCGACAAAATTTCCCATTAATAGTGACCACTATTTCCGCAACAGTGTGTTTAAACTTTTTGCTTGACAGCTTTAGACTGTCAAGCTTGTTCTTTTGTTGTTTAATTTGTCAGCACAAGCTTAAACTTTTTACATTTGTTTTTTCTGTTTGCTTCAACAATTTAAAAAAGCCAACAACCTTATAAATAAAGACATTATTTAAGCCATTAGAAACTCCTTAGGAAGTAAACTACGCCTCTTTTTTTCTATTTGTATACAGACTATAATCATATTGTTGATTTTGTTTTTCACTAAGTTAATGCAGACTTGATTTTTTTTTTTTGTTTTTAGTGCACAATTCTGATATATTAGCAATTTGAAAAAGTTTTAAAACAACAAGTTAAAAGTGGCCATTATGGCAGAAGAGGAGCTGGAAAGCAAACAAAAAAATATATATTCACGACTTGGCTGTTGGGCTCCATCATAAACAAGCACTTAGTTGAAAATTTTATTTGCCAACTCCTGGGGTTTTGCTCCAGCATTTGTAATTTTTTTTTTTGCCAAGGCTTCCCTTTTAAATTTGCTAGCCAGCAAAGGAAATTCAAATGACTAAAACACAAAAAAATAGAAAGAAAAAAATATTGCTCATTAAGTAAATTTTCATTTTACTTAAATGCAAGAGTAAAGACAAACACACAACCACATACGCATAAATGTGCTTGTAAAAGAGCAACATCATACACAATTGAGCTGAGTAAAAAGTGAGCCAAACCACAATTTTCCTTTATCTTCTTTTCTGCTGTGTGTTTTGCTGCGAATTTGCCCTACTAAATGGTTCTTTAAACAAAAGTTACTACCAAAACCACCGTGTTAAAGAGTGAGAGAGAGGGAGAGAGAGAGGAAAAGGAAGTAGCTAGAGAGGGGCCAACCGAGAAAAATGGGAAACGGAAATGCTAATAGCAATTGTAAAAATAAGTTGTTTATTTCTATGCCCTGTAGTTTTTTTGATTATAATGCACTTTGGCAACAGCAACAGCTAAGTGTAAATATGGATGGTTTCTTATCAATTTATCTGGGTAGTACCGAAAACTTTACGAGTATCCTTTAATTTTAAAATCTAACACTCCTTGGTTGTTAAAATACTGATATGCAAAAATCTTCGAACGGAGTCAATGCTTATGTTTTAATAAAGAAAATATTCGAAGAACTAAATAAACATTCGTAGCCCATACATGCATACATCCCAGCAAACAAAATTCTGCTTTGGAAGCACTAACAACTGAGGGAATTAATGTATTGCTGTTTGGAAGCTAAATCTATTGCTTCTAGTTGGCTCATCTCGACCAACAAAAAAATGCCTTACTCGTGCGCAACAGCAAGTAATTCTGTAACATTGTCTCCCTTACAAAAACGCTTCTGGAAAGCAGTAATTTTTTCTGGGTTACAACTACTGTTTCTTGAGAAGATACAAATATGTACGTAGAATAGAATAAAAAAGAGGGAAGATCTTGTCCAAAGACTGAAACTGTGACACCTGATGAATCTTTTGTACCGTAGAGCTGTAAATGAAATTAAATCAATCTCTGTATGACTCTCGCTATTAAAGTCAGCACAGATATTGGATTAGCCCGCCTAATATCATCTAAAGACAGAAACTCAGAATGAAAAACACACCTTTTACTGTCACATAAGACGATACAATCACATATAATGTATGCCGTCCTCTCATCATCTTCCAAGCATAAACGACACAAGGGTGAACGAACTGGGTTACTATTCCTTAGAGGATAGTTTAGTCCAAAGTGACCAGAAATAAAACCACTAACAAGCCGTAAATTATTCCTGTTGAGGTTCAGGATGCCATTATATGTAAATGGCTACATGAATGCTTTGGCCTGCCTTAAACCAGTACAGCCACATTTCCTTAGCGGTCGAAGTGTCATATTTTTTGATGAGAGATATTACAGTCGACCGACTTACGCCACAAAACGACTCTGGGCCCATTAGGCTCTGACACTAGTCCGGTTATAAATAACTTTAATTTCAATTTCAACATGTTCGGTTTCTCATGTGTCAATCAGCGTGACGTTTTCTTAAGTTTTGCACAAATAAAATCAAATGCAACAGGGTTTGACAATATGCACCCAAAGTTTATAAAAGTAATATTACCTTCTCTTCTGCCATATATAACATATTTCTTTAATACCATAATTACCACAAGTTGTTTCCCTCTGAAATGGAAACATGCAAAAATAATTCCAGCTTCTAAATCAAACAATGAATATCGTCCAATAGCTATATTAAGCTTCTTATCGAAAGCCCTAGAAAAAATTTTGCATAGCCAAATAAGCAATTACATTTATGACAATAAATTGTTGTCTGAAAAGCAATCAGGATTTCGACCAGGACACAGTTGTGTAACTGCTTTAGTGGATGTCACGGAGAGTATTAGGCGTGATCTAGATGATGGAAAAATTAATTTTTTGGTGCTTCTCGATCATTCGAAAGCGTTTGACACAGTTAACCATGCAATATTATGTAGCAAACTTCGATTCACGTTTAACTTTTCCTCAACTGCTGCACAACTTATATCATCGTATCTTTCAAATCGTACACAATCAGTATTTGTGAACAATACGGTTTCCAGACCACTTAAGCTAACAAGAGGTCTTCCTCAGGGGTCTATTTTAGGGCCACTGCTTTTCTCAATTTATGTTAATGACTTGCCAAGTAATTTATCCCATTGCAATGTCCACATGTATGCAGATGATGTGCAATTATGGCTCAGCAGTCCAACCCAAGCAGTCACTGAGAATATAATTAAGCTTAATCATGATTTACATAACATTTATATTTGGGCATCTAAAAATCGTCTACAGTTGAATCCGAAAAAATCTAAATGTCTGGTGATTCATAAGAAAACTGTACATCCATTTATAGAAGATGACATTGTAATTAATCAACAAAAAATTGAATTAGTAAATTCAGCTAAAAATCTGGGAGTTGTATTTAATAACAATCTGTCATGGTCAAGTCATATAAATGCATTGGTAGCTAAATTATATACCAAAGTAAGAACACTATGGACTGTTCAAAGTTTCACACCCCTGAGAGTAAGAATGTTACTTGCTAAAACATATTTGGTTCCAAGTCTTATTTATGGTTGCGAATCATTTTCTAGCTGTGATAGTGTCAGTAAGAGGAAACTTGAGGTGTTATATAATAATATAGTAAGATATGTCTATAATCTCAAGAGGCGAGATCATGTGTCACTGTATGTCAAGACTTTATATGGTGTATTATTTGAAAATCTCTTAAAGATAAGAACATTGATTTTCCTCCACAAAATTATATACACTCAAAAGCCGAAATATTTATTTCAAAAGATTAGATTTGCGATATCTTTAAGAGGCAAAAATATAATAATCCCAAAATATCAATGTCAGGTCTCTACTTGGCATTTCTTTTTACATGCTGTTCGCCTTTGGAACACTCTTCCACATCATCAACAAATTAACAGTAATGCAACAAATTTTAAAAACTTTCTTTTTAATTACTTTGAGTAGATCACTAAAGGTTTAATAGATATGTTAATATAAATGTCTTTTTGTTTGAAAATTTTACATTGCTTGAAAATTTTATATTGTATGTAAATTTTATATGTAAATTTAAAAATTATTTATATAAATTATTTTATTTATTCGTTTTTTGTTCATTTTTTTATTTTTGTTTGTTTTTTAATTTATTAAATATTAATCTTTATTGGCGAATTTATTGTACACAATACAACCCTGCATTATAATTATAAGACTATGTCTTGTTATGTAAGGGATTCAATAAATAAATAAATAAATAAATAAATAAATAAAGGAGCAGCAGCGGCCCTCTTGGCTAGTTCATCTGCTTTCTTATTCGCCGAATGACCATTGTGGCCAGGTATCCAATTAATGGAAGCCTTGTTCCATATGGATAGCTTTTGTAATGAGTCAAAGCACTCTAAAACTAGCATGAAACAGAATTTCCATAAAAGACGAGACTTAAAAGCTCCCTGACTATCGGAAAAGATAGATATGCGTACTTCTAATGCCCCTATTTAAATTAATGTCAACACATTTGGTGATTGCCTGTATTTCTGCCTAAAATAGCGTAGAGCATTTGACCATGGGCAAAAGATTTTGATTTTACGTTGGGAATCCATCCGCATACCAACATAAACTTCTGGAATCCACGTCGGGACTGTTTTTGTTCCATATTGCCCTTGGTGGAGTTGTAACATTGAATATTCTGTCGAAACTCAGTTAACACTTTATCCTGTTATTAGGTATTCCTAGTAGTCCTAAGCATGTACATAGATACATGACAACTCAAACAAGAAACAAAACTAAAGTAAACAACCACTACAAAGTGCTTCTTTAATGATTTATGCATATTTTGCAATTTCTAGATTGCTTTTTCATATGATCACTCACAAGAACGTCCAAGTAAAAGAAAATAGAAAGCAACAGGGTTGTATTTCAAAGCAACCCTTTCAAAACGTTTTAAACACAATAGAAACTGTCGGCGAGCAACGACCAAACATAATTTTATTTTTCAAGCTTTTAATGAAAAATATTCGGCTTCGGCTAATCGGCCGATTTTTGCCATAGGCCGAATGTTGGCCGATTACCAATTTTTGTCTAGCATCATAAGGTTATTTATTGTAAAGTTGTGTTGTCTTGAGTGAAGATTCAAGTATAAAGCGCAGGTAATAGTCTTGTAGAGGTGTGTTAAATTAAAGCAGTGAGTCATTGTAATTGTACAAACAAACAGCGACAGCAGAGTGAATTTCATGTGTGACGAGCAGCAGAGAGAAGGGGAATTGCTTCAACACCAGTGCATCCAGTTTAAGAGACATGCGTATACAACAGCGGAGACGACCCAAAGAACTTATTGTTTCGTAGAAAAAGCGTGGAAAAAGATTCCTTGAGTCAAAAAAAAATAAGCTTAATTGTCTTTAACTATATAATCCCCATGGACACTTGGTGTACATTGGCATAAATTTATTTTATTTACCAATATTTTATACGCTGATACACTACTAATGAGCTTGTACATTTTCTTGTTATCAATATTTTAATATCTGTTGGGTAAAATGTCTGCAAAGAAGCAGTAATATTGCAACTTTTTGCCACTTGTAAAAAAAACACACTTCCTTCTCAACCAGCTAAACTATTGCACGAAGTGCCCATAATAAAAATAATGATAATAGCGATGTTGTGTCTGTTTCATTATATTCCTTTTCTTTTTATTTTTGCTTGCTCGTTCTTACAAAATAAATGTTCCACACAAGCTTTTTCTTTTTTTTTTGTTTTTGCTAAATTATTATTGCAAAAAAAAATCGATTTCAAAAGACACTTGAAACTTTATTAAATGAAGTTTCCTTTAAACCAAAATTGCACAACTAAACGATATTTTATTTTTTCTTATTAAATTTTTTTTGTGGTTAAGGACTATAAGAACGAAAACGAACAGAAGTCTTAAAATTTTCCCAGATAAACCAAGGAGACACAATAGAGACATATTTAATTTATTGTTGGCAGCGTATAAAATATTTAAAAAACCCACAAAAAGCTATAAGGGCTCTCGATTGCATTCGAATAATAACAAATGTATTGGAAAATTAATGAATGAAAAACGAACTGAGTAATAATAAAAGGAATTATTACGAAGAAATAAAGCAGGCACACTCAAAAGCTTTATGTGCCAAAAAAAAAAAATAACACACAAAAAATTTATTTTAACAACATGATTAAATTATTTATGCAATTTATTTTCAAATAACAAAAGAATGATAACTTGTTATTGGAAGTATTTATGTGTGCAAGTTAAATTTAATAGTTAGTTATTGAAACACATAAATCAATAATAATTATTCAGTTGTTCTTGTTTCAAATTTAAAAATCCTGGTATATTGGCAGCGTATGAGTGATATGGAAATTGTTGCTCATAATAAAAAATATCACTCATACGCTAAACTGGCTAAAGCTCTGCACAGACGATTGGCAGACACCGATGTCAACTTGGTGCTTTTGATGCTATTTTTAGTGCTTTTTGAAGACTCAAAATGCCAAAGTTTTAGCAAAAAAGCACTAAGTAGTGTTTTTAAGAAATTTATGTATTTCTTAAAATTACTTTAATAAAAACTTGGCGTATTTATTTTTTTAGTGCAAAGCATACATTTTTCGTCTGATGTACATATTTTATTACAGATGTTGGTACTTTTACCGAAATAGAGAATAGGTTAGAAAATATTAAACTTTATGATATATTATTAAACTTCACTCGTATAGATCTTCTCAAAATTACGCTTCTTAATGCGGTTTTTAAATTTGTATGTGCCCTTAGAGACAAAAAGAAGTTGGCACCACTGTTTTTAGATATCACAAGATTATCACTCAAATGTGCTAAAAGTTTTCTATTAAACTGCGAAGCATTTTCAGTTCATTATAGGACTACCAGCTCACAACAAATTGTCAGACATCGAAAAATCGTGTGAAAACATTTTGTTGTCATTGTCAGATTATTGGCAGACATTTTTTGTTGTCAGACGTGCAAAGTTTAAAAATTTAATACAAAAACTGACAATTAACAACTGATATTTTCTGTCACATCCTTTGACGCTGACAATGCCTAACAGCAGGCGTGACAATTTTTGCAAAAAAAAAAGCTTGTTAACTGAAAATTTGTTAAATGATAATGTTTGTCAGATAAATTTATTGGCAGACAGTTGTCTGAAAATATTTCCCTCAGGGGAGTCTATTTTTGACTACGGGTGCGGCAATCCCGTGGCCCCAGCTGGGCTGATGTGGCTTTTTCTGTTGACGTATCTTTGGTACATTACCCATAGAAATTATGTGTTACTAACCAATCTCTGTGAACACAGCAAATGATATGCACATATTTACAAAAGGAAAACAGGTCTGTTTATGTCAACCAGCGTCAGCTGGAATTTCCTCTGAGTTGAAAAGACGATAGAGGTGAAGCCCTTGTGGTGGAATTTGAGGTCTGACCAGAGGCTACTTCTGGTCCCACGGGTGCCGGTTGCCCGACAGTCGAGTTGCTCTAGAAGTTTGGGTATGTAGCGGTTGTCAGGATCCTTTGCGAAAACGTCGAAATTGTGCTACCCCACGAGGTTAAAGGAATGATTTTTATGTGTGTGGAGTAGGCACTGGATTTTGGGTGACACAGGCATACATCTATCGCTGATGAGTGGTTGAGCTGTGCCGGCAATAGTTGAGGAATTCTCTTGAGGACCTCGCTATGAGTGTATACACCTGTGGCGTGAGAATCGGGAGATTTATACGTGGGTGACTGTGGTTGCTACCAAAAACTCTGGAAGAATAGTCTTGGCTTGCTATTGTTAAATCAGTGCTAGTGATTGGCGTGACCCGGTCAGCCAGACACTATTTTAGGTACTGTTGCCGTACAACAGATAGTACTGTTCTGACAAAGTCATTACGGTGAAGAGTTAAGATGTCCCTAAGTAGTACCTAAGCAAGTTACTTGAACATAGTACAGGGATAACTATATTGAAAAATTTTAACCTATGTGCCTTGAGGAATGGCCACGTGCACTTGTTTTTTGTATTATAATTGTCTTTTTATGTTATGATCGTATTTTATTACAAGGCCTCAAGCAAAAATATTTACAAAATAATCAACTTTATTCGATTCTGTATAAATTTTTATTTTATATTACCTTCTTACAGTTTTAAGCTGAAGGTTACTGATGATTTCGATAATCAGGTATGAAATGCATACAGACATTGCTTAACAAACAAAAAATAACAATTAAAATTACTTAGAAATATTTAAAAAATTGTACAAAATATTTAAAGTTAAATGAAATAAGAGACTTAAATGTATAGTTTTGGAAGAATAAACCAAATTATAAAATTGTGCAAGACCACGCTTTAACAGCAATAATTGAATAATATCGTTTTAAGGACAATCTTCTTACAGCTTCATTATTAACCAACAGTTCACAAGATTAACATTTCTTTTTTTTAAGAGTTAATGTGAACTTTAACTGCCAGTTCTTCATACAAAACTTGCCGTTAAAGTCTGTGTTATCGTTTAACCATACATTATGAAAATTATGTTATAATGATTATTTTTCTAAAGCTTAATTTCCTTGCAAAAATTAAAAATAATAATTACATACCAGACCTATTAAAATCATAAAAATTTCACTTTGCTCAACAACTTCTTCAAATTGAAGTCAATTATGGCAAACATTTCTACTACCTTTGAAGTGCATTTGTGCCGGCATAAAAGTTTGCTTACAAAAACAGAAAGCTTGTAGCGAAACCTAAAAACAATTCACTACACTGAAGCAATCATAAAAATGAAATTGTACCAACAAAGACGTTAAAGAATTAAAACAAAAGTTTTTTTTTGTTTTTCTCAGTGCTACAAACTGAAATTACAAACAGAAAATAAACATAAAAGAAAATGAAGTCGTAAAAGAGTATAACTCTACAACTTTCAAAAATCGTTTAACCCGTTTAACAAAACGATTAACCAAATAAACAAAAGCCAACGAAATTCTACAACTTTGACCTCTTTTCCGCTAAAGTTTGTAGCGCAGTAAATACCTACAGTATGCTTCAAGTACTTCAGTTATCTGTGGCACTTTATTTCACAGACAATTTCATGGCAATAGTGTGTTGTAAAAGAAAACGCAAAAGAGCAATTTTTCGGGCGCCTTTAGTCTTTTGAAATAGTCTAATAAAAAAGACAATACTGTGTATGTGTGTGTGTGTGTGTATGCTGAAAGCGAATTGAAGGAAACAAAATGAACAACAAATCTGGAAAACATTTAAAAAAAGGATAACATTGTTACATATCCATATATATTGCATTTAAAAAATTAAAAGAGCGTTTGAAAAAGTACTCATATGTTGCTTTAAAAAAAGCACCAAAGTTATCAAAAATTTGTTTTTTAGCGTTCTATGCACCAAATATGAATAGAAACCCTATTGTTTTCGCTTCTTACTCCGCCTGTCTGTCTGTCACCGGCTGCTTTCTCCAGAACCGCAACAGCTACGAACCTGAAATTTTTACATAATATAATCAAACTTTAATGGCTACAACAACAAATATAAAACAGTTAAAAATTAAAGGGTATTCTAATGCGAGCAAAAAAAAATGTTCGAAATCCCACTGTAATATACACGCAATTACATATAGATACTTAAAATTTTCAAAGTTAGTGAATTCTTAGGCAGGCTAAACCAGCCAACACTAAGATTTAATATATGAAACCGAAAAAACTCTTGTAATTTTCTTCACTTTCCTGACTTTAGCAGTATCTCAGATCACAACTTAAAGTCTTCATACTTTGCAATATGATTGCATCGAGTTGTGTACTTAGTTCTTAAGATTTCGCAAATTTTTTTTTTGCCGTTATGGCCAGCTTTTTGGCTTAAATACTCGTCTGCGCGTTCTTGAGCTGTTTTTATTTCAATTTCAAGGACTTGCATATTAGTAACGTATGAGTGATATGCAAATCGTTGCTGACAATAAAATATTACTTATACGCTAAAGTGGCTAAAGCTCTGTACAGACGGTTATCAAATCTCACAATATCAACCAAATGTGCTAAAAGTCTCTAATAATAGTGTGAACTGACAATTTTCATCTAAAAATATTGTCAGAAAAAGTATTGTCAGTTCAACAAGCATGTCAACAGCTTTCGTTGTCATTGTCACATTATTGTCATATGTACATATTTTATTGTCATATGTGCGGACACTTTAAATTCAACAAAAATACAGACAACTACCTAATACTAATTTCTGTCAAATCTTTTGAATCTGACAATGCCTAAGAATAGACTGACGAACGACTGACATCGTTGTCTAAAAAGTTTTCCCTGATAAAGTTGTCAAATAATTTTTTTTTTGTCAGGCAATCGTCTTGCAATAAATTTTTAAGCTTTGCAGGCGTATTAAATAAAACCGTATTAAGTAAAAACTAATGTTGTATGTTGGCAATTTTTTTACTGATCAGAAAAATTAATTGTCAGACAATCGTCTAACTATAAATTTGTAATCTTTTCTGGCGGACTTAATACAACAGTATGAACTGACAATTTAACATGTGCTGGCCATTTTTTATTGTCAACACTTTGCCATCACTTTGCCAGTTTTAACTATATTGTAATATCTGATAATCGGCCGTATAGAGCTTAGTATCAATTTTCACAACTTTGTTAGAAGTTACAATATTATTATAAAAAAATAATATAAGATACTCGTACCTTAATGTCATGCTGTTTTTATTTATTTACATTTGTCCTGCTGCAATGTTAAAGAAAATTTATTTGTAGTTTTAAAAGCAAAAATTACTGCACACAGCTTAAACAGGGTAATATTTTCTTTGCGTATTTTATCTCTATCCTAAGCTGTCTGAATAAACTAAAAGAACTTGATATTGAACATCTACTAAATACAAAAATTTAATAGTTACATGCAGAATAGTAGAAGCAATGAGAGATACGAATTTGTTGGTCATTAAAGGAGGTTTTCTTATTTTTTTTTTTATTGACCATGATCATAAGCTGACATTATTGGTATTTGGAAAAGCGAGCAAACAAAAAAACAAGAAATTTTCCTTTACACAGTTACTTTATTAAATGCCAATGCTGCCAATTTCATTCATTAAACTTGAATTCAAAGTCAGTTACTAATATCTGTAAAATGTAAACCATTTTATATGTATAGACATGCATGTTAGATACTTTAATAGAAAATACAAAATAACATTTACTTGCACAAATTTAATAGGTCATTTCGTAGATTTTTAACTTTCCAGCTGCTTAGTTTTAAATTCAAAATTTAATAATGCTTTCAATGATATCTTACGCACACTTTGTTATACCCTTTACCAACAAAAATGGTAAAAGGGTATATATAGATTTGTCATTCCGTTTGTAATTTCTATAATATCAATAAGCGACCCATAAAATATATATATTCTGGATCCTTATGCATAGGGAAGACGAATAAGCGATGTCCGTCTGTCCGTCTGTCCGTCTGTCTGTACGTGAAATCGGTTTTCCAAAGCTCCCAGAAGAGCTAGAGACTTCGTTCTTGAACTGGTGTGTCAGAAATTTTCCAAAATAGATTGGTATTGAAATTCAGAAAAATCGAGCAGACGATTGCAGAGCTGGAAAACTTAAACCTTATTTTGCCGTATAAAAGTAACTACCGAAAACAAATTTTTATTTTTTTTTTAATAAATAAACTTATTTTACACTTCGGTACGACTAAAATTGGATTTTTAAATTAAAAAAATATAAAAAAATTAAAAAGACGTTTCCAGGGTTGGAAAACTTTAACTTTTTGTGTTATGTAAAATTAACTATGTCTAAAACTATATTAGTATTTTCTCGAGAACCGTAAGAGCTACAGATCTGAAATTTGGACTCAGTGTGTAGACCTTTGGCCGCTACAACAACAAACACATGAGAATTGGAAATTAAAGGGTGTTCCAAAACGAGCAACGAAAAATTTTAAAATCCCATGTAATATACATACAATTGTATGTATGTATGTATATACACTTGAAATTTGTAAGGCTAGTGTATTTTTATACAGACTACAAAAATTAACACTAAAATTTAAAGAAATTTAACTTAAAGGGTGTACCATCAGTTAATGCAATTTTGACAACTTGCTGTATCTTGGAAACCGTAAGAGCAAAACTCTTGAAATTTTCAAAATCGGTAAAACTAAAAAATCAAAAAATTATAAAATCGCCAAACCGAAAAAAATCGCCCAAAGCAAAAAAAAAAAATCGCCAAAAACAGAAAAAAAATTGCCAAAATGAAAAAAAATCGCCGAAATGAAAAAAATCGCCAAAAACGAAATAAAAACCCAAAAACAGGCAAAAATCGCCAAAATGAAAAAAAAACCAAAACAGGAAAAAATCGCCAAAATGAAAAAAAATCTCCAAAATGAAAAAAAGCCCGAAAAACAGAAAAAAATCGCCAAAATTAAAAAAACGCCAAAATGAAAAAAAAATCGCCAAAATGAAAAAAACCCCGAAAATAGGAAAAAATCGCAAAAATGAATAAAAAATCGCCAAAATGAAAAAAATCTCCAAAATGAAAAAAAAACCCACAACAGGAAAAAATCGCCAAAATGAAAAAAAATCGCCAAAATGAAAAAAATCTCTAAAATGAAAAAAAAGCACGAAAAACAGAAAAAAAATCGCCAAAATGAAAAAAAATCGTCAAAATGAAAAAAAAAATCGCCAAAACGCAAAAAGCCCCAAAAAACAGAAAAAAATTTGCCAAAATGAAAAAAACTCCAAAAACAGGAAAAAATCGCCAAAATGAAAAAAATCGCCGAAATGAAAAAAACTCCCAAAATAGGAAATAAATCGCCAAAATGGAAAAAGAATCGCCAAAATGAGAAAAAAGCGACAAAACTGAAAAAATCGTTTAAATTGAAAAAAACTTCAAAAAAGCCACATTAAAAAATGCTGAGAACCGAATGTACGGAACCCTTCGTGCGCGAGTCAAAGTCGCACTTTACTGAATTTTTTTAATATTAAAGGAATTAAATGAAACTAAGTTTTTTCTTATTACACCCTTTACCAAAAAAATGGTAAAAGGGTATATATAGGTTTGTCATTCCGTTTGTAATTTCTATAATATCGATGTTGACAAGAGTGAATGTAAAATATATCTTAACCACAGAGTGTAGAGTAAAATATTCAACTATTGCTAATATCGAAAATAAAATAATTGAATCAAATTCTTTAATTGAAAAATACTGAAAGGTCACTTACTATTAATTGCTTTAGAGAAAAAAAATATCAGAAAACAAATATGTATGTATGTATGTATCTGTATACTATATATATATATGTACGTACGTTGGTAAAGGGTATATAAGATTCGGCACAGCCGAATATAGCACTCTTACTTGTTTTATTTATATTTAAAGATAGGGCTTGTTGAAAAACTTTGCCTTTCGCTAAAATAACAAATGTTTGACTTAAGCGAGCGAATACAAAAGAGTTCTCCTTGCACCTATAAAATAATAATTAGAAGCACTTAGTTGAAGTTTTCTTAATATTTTTAATATAACTTCTAAGAGAGAGAGCTTCCTGCAAGACCGGCAGTTAGACTACTTTCACATAAAAAATATTATATCTTACTCGTACACGAAAAGAAAAGATATGTTCGTAAAATGGTTGAGAAAACAATATTATGTTCTCTGAAAAAAATGTGTGGTCGTTGAAAACTAGTTATTGTTATTTTAAACATTAATTTCGTTACGATAAACACAGTAATGTTTGAATTTAATAATTACATTATTATATTCACAGAAAGTGCGATATGGTTAAAACTTAACAATATAGTTTTGTTAAAAATTTATGACTACAATATAATTTGTATTATTGTGTAATCATATTATTGATGTAAATAACAATATAAAGTTATCCAAAACCATACTATGCTTAGTTTTTAAAAAAAATCTTTTTCAGAAACATCTTCTGTCAGTTCAGTGTTTCGTTTGTAAGCTATCGGTAGTGCACGCGTGGTATCAAATAAATAAAAGAAAGTATAAACAAAAGGGTAGATAAATAAAAATAATATATACATATGTATATATGATAATCTCTTTATAGAGATGTGTTTGTATTTCGTGTATATAAATATATGTAAATATACATTTCTATACATAAATACATACATTTTTTTCAATAATATTTATTTATTTTTATTTCTGACTTACCGCACAGTTGTTTTAAACAAAAGATTTGTCAATAAATATATGATTAAAAAACAAAATATTATTATTACATGAAATAATACTATGGGCATATTTAACAATATTATTATAATATTAGAACATGGTATGGTAAGTCTCAATTATATTTTAGTCACATCTAACAATAGTGTTGTCTTATTTACAATAATCAGATTAGTTACAACAAAGTTAATTGTTTTTGTAGATAATATTATTATTGACTCAGAAAATAATATTATTTAAACTTTGCTTTTCCATTGACAATAATATGATTTGACTGCAACCATATAATTCAATCATAGTTGTTGCTGTTTGATTATGGTTACCTCAACCATATTTTTTCTTTGCGTGTATTATGTTATCAACTAGGTCAATTTTATTGTCTTGTTTTTGAATAATCAAAAGATATGTTTAAAAAAATTAAGCTAGAAATGTTAATGTTCTAGAGAATAAATGAAATAATGTTATATGCAAATATCAAAACAAATAACAGATTACACACACACACACACACACACTGTAAGATATTTATACGGGTAATTATGCTGTTCAACATGTACATATATCAAATATAACATACATTTGAGCTAAAGCCCTGCAAGCAGTAGACTGCATAACATTGTTACTAACATACATACATACATACAGACATACATACATATACACTCATTTCCTGTTTAACATTTATAGTTTTTGCGGTTGCACTCTTCGTTTGCCGTCAATGTTAAACCAATTGTGGCTTCTAATTATAAACACATGAGTACATGTATTTCGAAAAGCATCACTGAACACTGTTTGTATACGTATGTATGTATGTGTGTTTATTTTTATATTCACATTAAAGTACGAGTACAAGCACAATACTTATAAATACACTATTCGATTTCAACTTAACAACAATAAAAGACAAATATGTATTCTGTCGTGTTCTCTCGAGTAAATACATATAAAAAAGTTTTTGTTTGGACTACAGTCGAACTTCCATAACTCGAACTTCTCTAACTCTAATTTTCTCTAACTCGAACTAATTTGGTTGGCAGTAGCGTTAAAAGAACAAATCACATACAATTCTGTAACTCGAAGTCTCCGTCAGTCGAAGTTTTTTTTGGGATAATGGTGATTCGAGTTATGGAAGTTCGACTGTACTTGCATATATTGCTTTTAATATAAAATTATGGGGGTGTTCGTATGAAAGATGGATGGATTTTTCTATAAATTCTAGTGGGCAATTTTGAATCATCTCCGGCATAAGCTCTATCGACTCATCAATGGCATAGCATCTAATGCATAAAAACTGAGCTTTAACTCAAGTTAATACCCTAATTCTGTTGGACGATTGTATCGTCTTGTCTATGGACGAACAAAAGCAGCAGCTGTGATTCTCTAAAACAATTATGCCCTAATTCAGTAAGAAGATTTAGGACGTATTTGTTTGAAAATGCTTCTGAGTTCTTGTCTTTGAAGTCTCTAAATTATTTTCTTCTTGGTTGTTGTATTTGACAATGAAAAATATAAATATTATTGCCATGTTTTTAAAACATAAAAATTCAATTAAATTAATATACAATAGTTTGAAAAATATATGAAAAAATATGTGTTGGATATAATGTTTGGAACAAAATCATAAAGCAAATACATGAACCTTCTAGCATAGACAATAAATAATAATCGTTTTAAAGAATCAAAACTGCTTCTTTGTTTCGTCCATAGACAAGACGATACATTCGTCGAACGGAATTAGGGCATATATCTTTTTGCTTTTGATTGATGCAGAACCTTTTAAGCTTAAATAAAGTTTCACCCTTTACAATGTTAACAGCTAAGCATAGAAGACTCAGTGCAAAAAAATTTTTTTGGAGCTTTGTAAATTGGTAGTATTCTTTTAACCATAGCTGTTAAGTAATGATTAGTAATCGTAATGGTTATTAATTTTATTACTTGTTTTTAAGGTGAAGTAATGATTAAATTATGATTATATTCAGTTTCGCTCGATTACTAATTAATTACGTTTACTAATAATGGAAAAATAAACTGATTTACTTAAAATTACTAAAAATAATCAAAAAGAATCAAAGTAATCAAAAAATAATCCGATTACTTCTAAGGATTACTTTTGATTTTTTGATTTTTTGGATTATTTATTAAGAATCAAAAGTAATCTTTGAAAGTAGTCGAATTACTTTTTGATTACTTTTTATTCTTTTTGATTATTTTTAGTAATTTTAAATAATTCAGATTACTTCTCGATTATTAGTAATCGTAATCAATTATTTATCAGCAATTCTTTTGAAGGCAATTATATAATCATTACAATTCTTTTTAAAATGTAATCTAATTGATTACTAATCGTAATCGAAATTTAACAGTAAAAAGTACAAAGTAATGCGTAGTACTTATTTATCTAATTACTTTAGAACTAGAATGTCTGCCACATGATGACTAATTCAGTTATTAATAAAATATATATAAACAAAAAATTATTGTTCGTAAAAAACTGCTTTGATAGCAAAAATTATTCGCACTTTAATATTCAATAAATTAAATTTGATTTTGTGTTCAACTTATTATAATATTTGTTAAACAATTTTATTTTTTTGTTTAAGTAAGAATAATGTTTTAATTTTTGCATATTTCTGTATAACAAATAAAACATTTTTGCTGTCCTACAGATACACTTTGAATATTAATTTTAAGTGGTATTTGATATTTTTTTAATTTTTTACTGGCGAAAATTTAATTAATTTTTCCAATAAATATTAAAAAATGTTTCATATAATTTTTTTTTTTGGTGCATAAGCCCACTTAAACTCTTTTTGAATTCTCATTTTTGTATGTACAAAAGTGCTATATTCGGCCATGTCACAGAATTCAATTCCCATCGGAAGCGGAATTTAATCCACCTCAAAATGTCGAGCGCTAGCCGGAGTATAACCCAACATACCAGCACCCCCAACGGTCTGCACACACCTGACAAACTCCCGCATTTTAGTTTTCTATTTTAGACCCCATCTCCTACAAAAATTGGGTGGATTGAATTCCGTTTCCGAACGGAATTGAATTCTGTGACATGGCCGATTATACTAATTTTATTATTATGATACTATTTTTTTTATTAAAAATAAAAGCTCTGAAAGTTTATATAAAAAGTCAAGCTATTCATGCAGGCACGTCACTGTCTGAGTAGTAAATTTTTTTTTGTCTATGTGTTTTTGCATTATATTCTCCTACGACCGGCATAACAATGGAGGTTGTAGTTGTTTTTTTTTTTGTCCATGCGTATGATTGCATTTGTGTAATTTTTGCAATTTTATTGTGTGGTATGCAATTAGTTTAATGTTTGTTTGACTTTTGCAACGACCAACAAAAGCTCTTTAAAACATGCTTACATGCATACTTATATTCATGCACATTGGCCACCACTTACCAGTAAATAGCTTGTGCTACTGAAAATTTATTTAGTCCTACTATTAAAATTTAAAATTAAATTTTTAAGTTCTTAAATGAAAAGTTTTAAATGTAATAATACTTAAAAATTATAATTTTAAGTAAATTCATATATGTACATATAACTATTAATATAGCATAGAATCTATGATTTAACTAAATTTTTTAGTTTGCAAAATTTCTGCAGTTTCGATTATGGTAAATAGACTCTGTCATAAATATCAGATAAATTTTTTCAAAAATTATTTATAAATACCTTTTGTTTAATTAAAATTATCTGCTTTTATAAATTCTATCGTATCCAGTTCAAGTGGAAAATAAAATTGGTGCATTTTTGTAATGTAAAACTAAGAATAAAATATGAATAAATTATATTCCATAATTATTGTTATTGTTCATTGAATGAAAAATCTAAAAATCGATTTGTTTTAATTTTCTAAATTTTGCAAATAGGTTATAGTATGAAATTAGAGTAAAATTAATGAATTTAAAACGATATGAGTTTAAATATCCTTATATTGATTTAAAATTTGACACTGGGCCTTATTACGAGTGTCATATTACGACTTCGACTTCGACTACGACGATTTTCTACTAGACTAAAGAACATTGTAACATTTTTTCTTTAATTTAACAGAAAATTGTCGTAGGCGTAGTCGAAATACGACACTCGTAATTGAGTCTATTAGTTTTTAAAATTTTCTACTGATTTGCTTAGCAATCTTGCATTGTTCGATTCACTTACTTAAAATAAACAAGGCTTAAAATAAACAATAAATAAATAAAGACATATTTATTAGTTTGATGAAACCATAATGTCATTCTTAATTTTTTTTTTGTTTTTAGTGGGCATTTCGACAGTCACGTAACGTAGGTATTGCGTCACGTAATTTTCACGTTAAGTAATTGTTATGTCACGTAATTTTTATGTTACGTTATTATAACGTAATGTATTTGTTACGTTACGTGTTTGTATCCTTGCGTAATTGCCACGTTACGTAATTGACAGGTTACGTTACCAAGCAATTATGCTTGTAATTTAAATGCTAACTACGTTCTAAACTTATACCCAAAAAAGAATTTTAGACAAAAAAACAATGTCACCCAGTAACGTAACGTGACAAAAACTGGACTTTTCTGTGAAAATATCAATACACATTACAGCTTATATATATATATATATATATATATATATATATTATTATATATATATATATTATATATATATATATATATATATATATAATGGGTGTTTTTTATTGAGGTATAGAACTTTAAGTTGGCATCACTTTTTTAACTGGCGGCCATTTTGTCAGCTGTCAAGTGATTAATATTTAGTTTGGTTTGCCATTTCATCATGAACAGGTTGACAAAAGAACAACGCTTGCAAATCGTGCAAATTTATTTCGAAAATAATGTTTCAGTTCGCGAAGTTTACCGCAAGCTCCGTCCATTTTATGGTCGACATAATCGTCCATCAGAGCAATTAATTCGGTTAACCCTGGATCGTTTTCGCACTACGTTTACTCTATGTGATAATACGCATCCGCAGAGATGTCGAACAGTGCGCACCGAAGAAACAATTGCCGCTGTAGAGCAAAGTGTTGAAGAGGACCCGAATGAATCGATTCGCCACCGTGCACAGCAATTGGAGCTTTGTCCATCAACTTTATGGAAGATTTTGAAGATTTTGAATCTGGATGAGTTGTGGTTCCAACAAGACGGCGCTACATGCCACACAGCGCACGTCACAATCGATTTATTGAAGGAAACATTCGATGAGCGCATAATTTCGCGGAATGGACCTGTCAATTGGCCACCAAGATCGTGTGATTTGACACCATTGGATTATTTTCTTTGGGGATATGTGAAGTCGCTCGTCTACGCCAACAAACCAGAAACGTTAGGGGACTTGGAAGCCAACATTCGTGGCGTTATTGCCAACATACGGCCCCATATGCTCGAAAAAGTGGTTGAAAATTGGACCTGTAGAATTGGCTTTATTGGAGCCAGCCGCGGCGGCCACATGCCCGAAATCATATTTAAACATTAATGGCATAAAATTATCCTTCCAATAAAGCCAAATTGATGGACATTAAAACGATTTTCTTGTGTTTTATTTCAATTCGAAGTTCTATACCTCTAAAAAAACACCCTGTATATATATATATATATATATATATATATATATATATATATATATATATATATATATATATATATATATATATATATATATATATATATATATATACAGTCGAACTTCCATAACTCGAATCACCATTATCCAAAAAAAAACTTCGACTGACGGAGACTTCGAGTTACAGAATTGTAAGTGATTTGTTCTTTTAACGCTACTGCCAACCAAATTAGTTCGAGTTAGAGAAAATTCGAGTTAGAGAAGTTCGAGTTATGGAAGTTCGACTGTACTATTATAGAGGGGAGATTTTATAAGAAAACAGCGATTTTCCAAGCAAAGTCTTCAGATTCAATGTATCCATATTCTAGAATAAAAAAAGACGCATGCTGAGTTTTATCAAAATCTGCCGATCCCACTTCCTGTAATGTAGATAAGAATTTTTTTTAATATACATTTTATCATTCGACAAAAAAACTTAGAGGCTAATAGTGTAAAACGCAAAGTCAAGCATTGACAAATTTTATATATGGAAAAAATTTAAATTACAAAAACAAAATAAATAATGAGGGGCTTAGAGCACAAGGGGTGCAAGTGACTAATATTTAATAATGAGAAAAAAGAGCTTAAAGTTAAATTGCAATTAAAAATGTTAGATGCTATCTGGAATATTACTTATTAACTAATAGTGATCCTGAGATATATTTTAATCAAATAAGATAAAAAGACGCAATATTTTACATTTACAAGTACCCAATAATAATTTTTTTTATTTTATGAAGAATTGTTATATTCTTAAAATTTATTAAAATCAAACGGTATGATCCAGAAAACTATACATACATATATGATTCACTGAATTGCGTGAAAACATACGTCATTTCAAAAGTAAAACTTTTTTAATTTTTTTTAATCATATTTTAACAACTACAAAGATTTATTATTCGATTTTTGATACGTAATGGTTAAAAAATAGGGGTTTTAGAAACAAAATCCCACTGTGCGGCGTAACTGAATAAAACACTATTAAGGTATATTCAATATTACATAACTAATTGATATTTGCAGACAATATTTGTTCAGCATAATTTAATGCGCTGTGTATCAAATATTGATAATTCAGATAAAAATATCAAGCTACAAGCGGTTACTTTGCTCTATCCAACTCTTGTTTGTAGCGTTTTCTCTTTATTTGAAAGCTGTTTTAGATGTGCTAGAGAACTTTTATTTAATCGACATGTCGCTCAACATTTTACTTGAACTTTAATTTGCAATACATGTTTTGACACACACAAACCCACATTTGAGTGTATGTAAGTTAGTAATTCATTCTGTTAAAGTAGAACTTAATACAAGGACAAAGCTTTCTCTATTATTTTGTCCCAAAGATACTCAAGTAATTTTTATCCATCAAAAAGAAAATTATAACTAGTCAGCTATAATTTATGGATATCATGCAAAATTTGTAACAATAATTTAATTTTATACTGCCATGTTATAAAAAAAATTCTTTGATACACAACCACAAATTTTTTTTATATAATTTTGTCCCAAAAATATGTACTTAAATAAATTGTATCCATCAAAAAGGAAATTATATTAAGTCAGCTATAATTTATGGATATCATTAAAAAATATTGTTTACTATAAATTGTACTATAATTTACAATTTTATACGGTCAAGTACTAAAAAATCCTTAAAACTTCAGAAAAGTATATTTTTATAACTTTTAACTTAACTGTTAGAAACTAAACAAAGTGAGCTTTTAAACTGTTATGTTAAAAGCAATAAAAAATTATATATAAAAACTGTAAACTAACATAACTTTTCATACGAAAAGCTTAATAGTCCTTTCAAAAGTTGTTCGTATAAAACAAAAAGCTTTAAAGCTTTAGTCACATAACAAAACTTTCAAGGGTGCGTGTATTAGAATATATTACATAATGCTTCTCAAACTGTTTGCTATAACAGTATTTTTCCAGATTCCACAGTTTATTTTGTGGTACTTGTGGCTTCTATTCGTAAAGGAACATGTGCCACTTACGTACCCTGCCCATGATGACCACAAATAACAAGCCATAATTCTATATTTCAAACTTGTTGCTATAACTTTTAATATAAAACAATAAAATATCAAAAACAACAACCGATTTTTAATAACAAATATATAATAAAAAATTTGGCTCCATGAAAAATCACCCACAACCAAAGCGCCCAAAAATAAAAATGAAAAATCGCCCAAAAATTTTTTCATACAAATTTTAAGTAGATAATTATTCATATGAAAAATCGCCCAAAAATTGTTCAAACATTTTCGCAGTGCAGGAAAATGTTATTAAACAAAAAAACTTGGCAAAGTAGAAAATCTTTATTAATCAGCGCCATGATACAATAATATATAATATATAAGATAATATATATAATATATAATATATATATATATATATATATATATATATATATATATATATATATATATATATATATATATATATATATATATAATTGTATCATGATCAGCGCCGTGTCGGGATACACCATGGTGGAGAAAATCCTTAAGCCCGGCCGAAGGCCGGTAGTGCAAAAAAACGTTCTTACGCAGGAAAACTTTGCAAGGCAGAAAATATTTTAGGCAGCGCGATGTCAGGATACACCATGGTGGAGAAAATCCTTAATCCCGGCCGAAGGCCGGCAGTGCAAGAAAGCTTTCTTAAGCAGGAAAACTTTGCAAGGCTGAAAATATTTATTAAACAGTGCCCTGTCGGGAAACTCCATGGTGGAGAAAATCCTTAAGCACAAGTGCAAGAAAACGTTCTTACGCAGGAACACTTTGTAAGGCAGAAAACATTTTAAGCAGCGCCGTGTCGGGATACACCATGGTGGAGGAAATCCTTAAGCACAAGTGCAAGAAAACGTTCTTACGCAGGAAAACTTTGCAAGGCAGAAAATATTTTAGGCAGCGCCGTGTCGGGATACACCATGGTGGAGAAAATCCTTAAGCCCGGCCGAAGGCCGGTAGTGCAAGAAAACGTTCTTACGCAGGAAAACTTTGCAAGGCAGAAAATATTTTAGGCAGCGCCGTGTCGGAATACACCATGGTGGAGAAAATCCTCAATCCTGGCCGAAGGCCGGCAGTGCAAGAAAACTTTGTTAAGCAGGAAAACTTTGCAAGGCTGAAAATATTTATTAGGCAGTGCCCTGTCGGGAAACACCATGGTGGAGAAAATCCTTAAGCACAAGTGCAAGAAAACGTTCTTACGCAGGAACACTTTGCAAGGCAGAAAACATTTTAGGCAGCGCCGTGTCGGGATACACCATGGTGGAGAAAATCCTTAAGCCCGGCCGGGAAATTACTATAATTTTAATTTTTTTCTAGTGTTTTTTAATTTTGGGCGATATTTCATTTTTTTTTGGCGATTTTTAATTTTTTTTTGGGTGATTTTTCATATTGAAAATTTTGGGCGATTTTTCATTTTTTTTTTTGGTGATTTTTCATTTTGAAATTTTGGGCGATTTTTCATTTTCATTTTTGGGCGATTTTTCATGGAGCCAAAAAATTTACTAAAACTATGAACAAAAAGCTTTCAGGCCATCAAACTTTTTTTAGGGTTCAAAGCTATTATTATAAACACCAAAAGATTTGGCAGGTTGTTCAAATATGGGACTGGGTATTTTGTAAACCGGATATAAGGGAGCAAATTCACAAGGGCCATCAGCATGTAGTTCGCCCTCCATAATATTGATGCGCAGCATGTGATAAGATTCTTCATAAGAGGGTGGCGCTTTAGTTAATGATAAAAGAAAAAAACAATTACTAAGATATATTTTAATAGAATAAAAGAAAAACTTACGCAAACTTGAGTTCAACATTTCTAAGGTAGGAGCAGAGCTTTCTTCTTGCTGCAATTCAAAAGGCAAAACTATGGGCCTGCTTGGTTGCTCCTCTATCACCTTCAGGCCAGTGGTATTATTTGCCAAAGGTATGTTGCCAATTATAACCGGTATGGTTATTACTTGACTTTTTTGGCAACTATTCATTTTTACCTCCATTTCGACGTGATACACAATTTGTATTATGCTGCATGTGTGCAGACATGTTGGCGGTGTGGCTGGTATATGAATTTCGTCTTTCAGGGATCTGGTACAATTCCTCAGCACGCCGTCACTACTGATTTTGCTCACACTTATACGTTGTACACTTTGTCGTGTAGGGTTTTCGCTGGTATAACGTACAATCATGATAAGAGCAAACTGAACCTGGGAAACTGCTATGCTAGTGTTGTTGATGATAAGCGCTTGCACTGGTATACTTTGGCCTGCCACATAGCCAGCCTGAGGGATTTTAAGCTCCATTTTAAGGGGTTGTGTTGTGCAGGGACCACAGCAAAATGTGCGATAGGCTTCACTGTTTGAGGGGATCTGATTGGATGAATTTTAAATTTAATTTTTAAGCTTGCGAGCTATTTATGGATTGAGATATCTTTGTCCATATTTATTTTAAAAAATTTTGACAATTTGATTTTGTGGGCATACCTTTCATTCAAGCAAGAACGTTTACTAGTAATGAGCTTTAATATTTGGAACTAGAGAAAATTATTGAGCTTATAGTGCATTTACACTGTCTCGAAATCTAGTACTTTCAAGATTTCCAGCTAAATCAAGCTGCTTTTTTCCAGATTTCCCATACAAAACGAAATCTAATTTTTCAGTAGATTTGTAGGAAATCTAATAAAAATCTAATGTTTTTATTTATTCTTTACTACCCTGTAGAACAAAAGGTGAGTGAATTAGCTATTTTGTGTTTAAAAAAGTGTGTGAGTTCGCTACAGTGCAGTTGTTTGGTTGTAGTTTTGGAAACAAATCAGTTGATGGGTGTTGTTTTGGATAAAACAAACTTGATAAATGTCAAAAAAAGGTAGTGTAAACGATATAGATTTGAATAAAGAGTTTAATCAAAATATTCTATATTTTGTGCTGATGTAAATGCCCTATTAGAAAAAAAATATCAATCACAAAATGAATTGAAACTGTTATTAAATTTGTAGAGGTGAGGCAGTACCCACTGTTCCAACTCATATATTTTAACTTGGGTCCAATTGTCATTAAAATGCATTTAGCTTTATAGTGTGATTGTTTCATAACAATATAGAAATATCCAACAATACAAATTTTCACATTTATAAGTGAGTAAGTGAGATAAGACTAAATAAAAAATGTTTTATCGTTTTGATTGTTTTCGCTCTTACCCTTATCTGAGGTGACTCAAAGTTTAAATCTGTCAACTTCAGCACAGTGAATGCTTTCATATATATCTGGTCAAATTTCCAGGGTCTTATCAATGTGACCTTAACCAGGTAACGTATATGACCTTGTCTTCCCTCAAAGGAGGAGGGACAATTTGTGGGTAATTGGCAAGCAAATGTATATGTTTGAATACCAACGGGAAGTGTGTTTCTGGAACCTTAAAAAAGAAATATTTAAAAAAAAGTTTGGAAAAAATCAAAAATGCTTACTATTTTCCGAGCCCACCAAATAGGTTGTTGATGCCAAATAGTCTTCACGAGCTCCAAAATTGCGACGATCATTAAAGCTTTTCTCACTCCATAAGACTTGAGCAAATCCAGATATCTTTAGTTGAATGGCTAAAAATCACAAAAGGAAGCATGTACACCTAAACAAATTCTAGCAGATTTTATTTAAAATTTACACTAAGCTTTTTTTTACATTTTTCAGGATTTTTAATCCAAAATAAAACCCAATAATAGGGCATTTATATTATCACGAAATCTAGTACTTACAAGATTTCGAGCTAAGTTAGCACCTTAACTTACTAGAATTCCAATACAAAATGAAATCTAATTTGTCAGTAGATTTTGTAGGAGATCTACTAATCATTTATCTATTAACTACTTTTCACTACCCTGTACAACATATTTAAATAAAAGGTGAGTGAATTAGCAACGGTCTGCTTAAAAGGGTGTGTTTATCGGCTACATTGTAGTTGTTTGGTTTAAGTTTTAGGAAACTTTCAGTTAATGTGTTTTTTAGGATAAATAAGATCTGGATAAATGTCAAAAAAAAAGCTTGGTGCAAACGGTCTGAATTTTCATAAAGATTTTAATTAAAATCTGCTAGATTTTGTGCCGCTGTAAGTCCCCTATTACTTAAAAATGCCGATGTGAATTTTTTCCAAATTTATACTAAAAAAATAAACCGATGTGCTTAAAAAGGTGTGTGAATTAGCTATATTGCAGTTGTTCTTTTACTGTGGTTTGGAAATTATTTCAGTCAATGGTTTTTGTTTTGACTACGAAATCTTGGTAAATATCAAAAAAGCTAAGTGTAAACGATATAGATTTAGATGAAGCTTTTGACTAAAATCTGCTTTATTTTTTACTGTGGTAAAGAACCTATTATTACATATAATATGAAGCTTCTTTTAAGAATACCAAAAACATTACATAACGATTTAACCTCGTAACTTTACATTAAGCAGTAATACCTTAGCATTAAAAATGCGGTAACAAATGTATTTCTTCTAATGAAATTATAAAAAATAATATTCTCTTCGACATTTAAATCTACACGAAATCTAATAAAATTCACTTCAAATCTTTACCAAAGTCTGTCCCATTTACATCCAGTTTTTTTACATTAATCAATATTTCGTATCCAAAACAAAAACCATTGACCAACTAACCAAAACAAGAACCTAAACAAAGTGCAAGATGTGTAGCTAATTTACAATCCTTTTTAAGTATAGCATTTCATTTGTATAGCTTTGCTATTTATGGTACTCGATAGCGAACGAAATTTTTTTTTCTTTTCTTCAATGAAGTTTATATGGAAATATTTTACAATTTACTATCGCATGACACAAAGTTAGTGACGAAATATGTTTAAAATCTGGAGGCAAAATATATCCTTCGATATCGTTCGAAATTGTGAAATGCTTCCATATAAACTTAATTGAAAAAAACAAAATTTCTTTCCTTATCGAGTGCCTTACAAAATTAAACGCTATACTTAAAACATAAATCTGCTCGAAATCAATTAGATTTTGTTTGAAATTTCGCAAAGACCGAAAGTTTGCTCCAACGTAAACGCGATATTATGCAATGGATGTCTGCTGACCATTGAACAAGGTTAACCTACTGCCATACATTGATAAAGTTGCTAATGCAAGGAGAGGATGATATCAAATCAAAAATTATAATGAGCAGCGAGGCTCGTTTACTTTTAAGTGGTTGTGTTAACAAACAAAATTTTTATTTCTTCTTGAGCACAGAAAATCCACATTAAATGCATCAAAGTGACAGACTTGCTGCATTTTTCTTAATAGCCTGAGCGTTACAGTTATATTCTAGTCTAGCTGTTTTTGTCTTAAAGTCCGAAGTTGGTCTTGGATTAACGCTGGTTTTAGCAATAGAGATTTTGAATCCTCAATTTTCAAGTCGTGTGACCTCCTTGGGAGCTTTTCAATATCACACAAATAACACAAAAAACTAGGAGCTTTGCTTTGGAAGTTAACACATATTATACAATAGTTTGAAAAATATATGAAAAAATATGTGTTGGATATAATGTTTGAAACAAAATCATAAAGCAAATACACGAACCTTCTAGCATAGACAAACTACTTCTTTTTTGTCCATAGACAAGACGATACAATCGTCAAACAGAATAAGGGCATAAATCGCCCATTTGGCCATTATTAATGTTTTTTTTTTTTTTAATAAGTTTTTTATGAAAACAAAGCTCTTAAATTGTCACTGATTACAAAATGGCAGCTAATTCAATTTATGACACTAATTTTGCTCCACTTTGTATATCATATTATATAAAAACAGTATTTGTAAGTTGTAAGAAGTCAACAAAAGCTGCTTTGCTATTACATATGTCTTCTATTACAAGTACAATTATGCCCTAATTCTGTTCGACGAATGTATCGTCTTGTCTATGGACGAAAAAAAGAAGCAGTTTTGATTCTTTAAAACGATTATTATTTATTGTCTATGCTAGAAGGTTCGTGTATTTGCTTTATGATTTTGTTCTAAACATTATATCCAACACATATTTTTTCATATAATTTTCAAACTATTGTATAATAATTTAATTGAATTTTTAAGTTTTAAAAACATGGTAATAATATTTATATTTTTCATTATCAAAGACAACAACCATTTTTGAAGAAAACAATTTCGAGACTTCAAAGACAAGAACTCAGAAGCATTTTCAAACAAATACGTCCTAAATCTGCTTACTGAATTAGGGCATGAATTAGGGGATTAATCTTAAACAGAAGTATTTGTTCTAATTTGAATATACATACACACATACGAGTACATACATACACTCCTGATCAGATGATTAGAACCAGTTGAATGTCGGTTTTTAGCAGGCCATATCTTTTTAAATATTCTGTCGGAAAGAGTACTTTCTTAAGATTAAAAACAATATTAAAGTTTAATGCAACAGTAGTTTAAAGCTCCTTTATTAAGAAGTTATTTTAAAAAAAATATTTGTAGACTCTTAAGAAGTCAACAAGGGCTGCTTTGTTTTTATTTCTTCTATTCCAATCACATAATCTTATGCATAACTCTTTGTCCATATTTGAATATATTTGCTAGTTTGCATGTTTCTTTGTTTTTTTTTTTTTTTTTGTTTTTCTAACTTAGTTTGTTATCTAAAATTTTTGTGAGTGATACGATGGTGTTTTTTACTGAAAATTTCCTTAAATTGCCAATTCTTCTATATATAATATTATGACTATTTTGTTGTATACAATTTTTAATAATTTTTTTTTAATAAATTAATCTACACGACAGATAAATTCTCTTGAGAAAGGTATATAAAATGACATATGATTCACTTAGTAAATACCTTTCACATCAATTGCCTTATCACATTTAAGTACAATTGTACCACTAATGAGTTGACCGACAAAATAGCAAGCCATTTTATTTCGATCGAAATCGATATCACACGTAGCGACCATTGTGCCCGTTCTAGTAATGAAAAAATACTAAACTAACTAACTGTTTTGATGCATTGAATTAAATAGCTCTCGCCCATTCAAACAGCCAAGAACTCGACAATTTGTTTATCACAAAATAAAAATAAATTATGCTTAAATGTAAAACAAACAATTTGAGCAGCACTTTTTAATCAGTAATATCAAAAGAATTTTTATTTAGTCTAGTTTTTTTAGCAAAAAAACAATAATAATAAAAAATAACATTCACAGTGGCGCCTACTGCGAATGTAAACGGTAGGAAATTTACAGCTGTTAAACTACTGTTTGTTGCTGCTGTTAAACTAAAGGTGAGCATGAGATGACTTTAACAGAAGACTAACAGCAGTGGGATTAAACAATGTTAAAATTTTTGTTTTTAACTTTTTAAACATTAACCTCTTCCAGACAAATTATTTTATTAGTGATTCATTCAAATAATTTTTGCAATGATGGCTGAGTATATAAAGCAGAAATCTACATCAACTGACACCAGACACAGTTGATCAAACACAAACAACGCTGATGATGAAGTTGTAGTGGCCTTCGAAAACAGGCAGTTGTTCCGTTCTACTACTTGTTTGTCAGAATATTTACAATTAACTTTATTTATTTGACATTTTCCACTTGCTTAAAAGCAATTCTCATAAGCCAATATTAAAAAAAATTTCATTACTAGATGTTTACACATCTCCCCTGTGATCGGACTCAAATTGCTTCTTTTTTTAATACTCTCTACTAACTCTCTACCAATAATGCCTCCATATATTATTGATTGGCTGGAAAATTATTTAATAACGACAACTGCAGTACTGCTAAGCTATTGAGTTATTGAAAAGCTTTTGCATTTTTGTTAACAAAGAAATTCATTAGGAAAGTCAATATTCTATTTTTAATATCAATGTTACTCAAATGAAAAACAAGCATTAAGGCAAATAAAATAAAATAAACATACACGTATTTATTCAAGTGACCTACACCTGTTGCCATATATAAATATCTACATTATTTTGTTTTTACTTCCAGTCAGTTTGTGCAGTTTGTTCTCTTAAAATTAAGACTCTCTTTTTTAACCCTTAAAATCAAATACTTTCTTGATAGCAACTTTGCCGGATGTTCAGACAAAAGACATTCATATAGAGTTTTTATTATATCTTTTTTTTAACTTAAAGCTGAATACACACCCATGATTTGTACATGCCACTTGTGTAAGTAGAATTGGTCCACACACGCTGAACAAATCACATGACACTTAAATGCCCACAATTAAACGTGAATGAGAAGCAAATGATGCATCTGACGTGTCTAATTTTAACGTGCTTGACTTCTGGTAACAATTTAATGGGGCCGTGCCCGCACAAATCACGAGTATTTGAATATATTTATGATTTGAGCGATATGTTAGTGGGGTTGTGCGTGAACATTTTATATTTTGTTTTTTTTTTACTCTGAATCATCAAAGTGAATGTACAATATAAATGTGTAGAAGCACGCAAATTTTTTATTGAATTTATTTAACATTTATGTTTTTTGTTGCGTAGATAAATAAATAATCAAAAAAGCATTTGAGTCATCCTCTTCGCTTGAACTTCTAACAGTTAGTGCCGGTCCAGACTTGCAATTTTTGTTGCAGCAATTCTTGAATATGTGTGAGAGTGTTGAAATAGAAATATACACTTTTTGTATTCCTCTCTCGCTCTTTTGCACTAAAAAATAAAAAGTTCCTGCAACAAAAGTTGCAAGTCTGGACTGGGACTTAGTGTGCTCACTCGTATCTTTATGCAGACAACAATTAACACTGAAATTTAAAAAATCCAAAATCAAGGATATTCTGCCAATTAATGTAATTTTGACAACTTGTTATATCGTAGAAAATGTAAAAGGAATAAAAAAATTACGATACGAAAAATCGCCGAAATGAAAAGGCGCTTAAATGACATACATATGTCATCAAAAAATCGAATAAGTCGCTAAGATGAAAATCACTATAAGTAAAAAAGTCGACAAAAAAAAACTAAAAAAAATCGTCAAACCCCGAAAAAATCGCCAAAATGGAAAAAAACGCTATATCTAAAAACTTCTGAAACTAAAAATACATATTGTAAAATAACATAAAAAATCGCCAAAAACCGATAAAAATCGCTAAAACTAAAAAATCGCTACAAGCCAAAATAAATCGCCAAAAATCTAAAAAATCGCAAAATGAAAATGAGCTGAAATGACAAATATCATCAGAAATTAAATAAGTCACTAAGATGCAAAAAAAATCGCCATAAAAAGTTTCCAAAAAAAACCAAAAAAAAATCTTCAAACCCCGAAAAAATCGCCAAAAGCAAAAAAGCGCCAAATCTAAAAATCTGCTGAAATTAAAAATAAATATTGTAAAATATCAGAAAAACCGCCAAAAACCGATAAAAATCGCTAAAACTAAAGAAATCGCTACAAGCTAAAATAAATCGCCAAAAATCAAACAAAATCGCCAAAACGAAAAAAAACAAAAACCGAAAAAAATAACAAAAACTAAAAAAGCGCCAAAAGTACTCGGAAAACAAAATCACATAAATCCGAAAAAAAGTTTAATGGATACTAAAATTTTGTTTAAAAAAATGTCTGCTTAATGTAAGATATTCGTTAATACACTGAAAGAAAAACACTTTGTAAAGAGAATGAAACCATTACGTTGAACCCCTTTTATTAATACAACGACAAATTTCAATAATAAAATGAAACATTATATTATATATTATATTAAATTTCATTAATGGAATGAAAGCTTCCTAATGCTCCATATTTTACATTTCGTAGTATCAAATGATACGAAATAATTTTCATTCGGGTAATGAAAAACTTAAATACATGTTGTTATGAAGATTTCTTACAGAAAAAAAAATATTTTTAATTTCTACAAGTGCCTAGATATCTATCGTGTAAGTTGAATTTTTTTTATAAGGCAATTCGTGGGTAAAAACCTTAGGTAAATTACCTGTGTGTAGAAATTACGGGCATAGGTGGCATAAAAGAAGATCAAAGTATCAAACCACAATTGTACGAGTAATTAATCTATAGTTGTGGAAGTTATAGTTTCGTTAAAACTTTAATGAAACTTTAATTTCGTAAGTACAATGAAGCAAACTTCCTGCTGTTGGCTGGTAGACAGTGCGCCAACCTTGTAGTCGCAGCTTCGAATCCTGCAGACAAGTCAAAGTATTTTTTTTTTAACCGACTTCAAAAAAAGAAGGAGGTTAACAATTCGTCTCAATTTTTTTTTTTTTTTTTTTAGGTGTGTAGGTCCATAACTCGGTGCATTTTAGACCGATTGTAAACATTTTTTTGTTGTCTGAGAGGGTATAGCTTCCCATTGGTCCCATTTGAATGGGCAGGGTCACGCCCACAATTTTTTAAATTTGATTTAATGATCTTCTACTCATTTGATTGCTGCGAAACCTAGCAAACATCTTTGGTTCTTGTAATTACAAAATTTTTAAGTTGAAAAAATTGGCGGGACTACGCCCATTAAAATGTATTATAGCATTACACATGGTTCTACTTAACCGATTTTTACGAAACTTAGCACACACCTTGAGCTCTAAAATAAACACAATCTTCTTTTTAAAAAATGGGCGGGGTTACGCCCACTAAAATGTTATATTATATTTCACAGGGTTCTATTTCACTGATTTTTACGAAACTTGGCACACACCCTAAGCTATAATAAAGGCACAATATTGCGTTCAAAAAAATGGGCGGGGCACGCCTATTAAATTTTAGTATAATATTTCATGTGCTTGTATTTAACCAATATTGACAAAACTTGGCACACACCTTGAACTCTTAAAAATACACAATCTTGTTTTAAAAAAAGGGGCGTAGCCATGCCCCATAAAATTTAATACTTAATTTCACGTGCTTTTACTTTATCGATCTGTACGAAACTTGGCACACACCTTGAACTCTTACAAATACACAATCTTGTTTAAAAAAAGTAGGCGTATCCACGCCCCATTAAATTTATTACTATATTACACGTGTTTTTACTTAATCGATTTTTACAAAACTGGACCATATTTCTAAATAAGCACTAAAAAGCTACAAATAAAACTTAAAAAAAAAAATGAAACCGACTTCAAAAATAAGCACTAAAAAGCTACAAATAATATAGATCTAGTTAAATAAAAGATTTTTATATATGTTACCTACAGTGCCGTTTGAAGTTGGTGCCAGTAATACTGGTACTAGACACATAGGAACATGACCGGTAAAAAACTGCAAGTAATTCTTATGTACATATGTATGTATGTGCTCAGTTACCAATGTTGCAGGCACCAACTTCAAACGGCACTGTAGGTAACATATATAAAAATCTTTTATTTAACTAGATCTATATTATTTGTAGCTTTTTAGTGCTTATTTTTGAAGTCGGTTTTATTTTTTTTTTTTTTTTAAGTTTTATTAATAATACTTTTTTTAATGACACACCTGACAAATTTCCATATTAAAGTTTTATTTTTTAGACACTATCTCATGTAATTTGAGTATGTCTAAAACATTGCATATTAATTTTATTTGAGAAAAATAAAATGTAGCACAGCAGTCTCTTATCACAAATGGAAAGAAAACATTTATTTTAAAGTCTTTCACATCCAAGTTGTGCTATGTGGAGCAGTATTATGACCATCTTTTCCATCGCCATGTTGATTTGGTTTGAGGGTGGGGGCGGTAGGAATTGGAAAATCAAAAACTGGATATTTAGGCACATAACTTGTTTCACCATATTCATGGTCAGTATCCAAAGACAACTTAGCCCGGGGTATATGCACGGCTTCCATGTACACAGGAGGAGCTAAATAAAAAAAGCTTTAATTTAAAAATTTTTCAAATGACAGTTTTGTTACACACATACATATATTTCCCGCAGCGGACCAGGGCTCTACATTCTCATTACTAAGAGTGGAATCTTCAAGTTTTTGTTCTTTGCCTGTAGCACTATTCCGAATTGTCATTTCACTTGCTGAATTTTCAAAATTCAATTGTCTTTGCATGGGCTGCTGCTGCACTATCATGCCCTGCCTTTGTAGCAGCGGTACATTACCAATTGTTACGGGTAGTCGTACACATTGATTGCGATGCAGTATGCTTTGCATTTTAGCCTCCACTTCTACACGATAAGTAATATGTATGAATCTGCACAGGCTTGTACAACTGGGTGGTGTGGCCGGTACAGGCAGCAAATAGTTGAAATTTTTTCTACAACACCGTAATACTGGATCACCTTTTAGCATAGAAATTGTTTTTGTTTCACTTGTGGTGGCATTTTTAACTTTGCAAAAATAGTTTATCATCATTAGCAAACGCACACAAACTTCATTAATGCTAGACGAAGTATCATTCGTAACCGATATACCGACTGGTATTAGTTGACCAGGCACATAACCAGCTTGTGGCAATTGTACCATGATTTTCAGTGGATCACTTTTGAAAACACCACAACAGAAAGTTTTTGTAACATCGGATTTTAAAGGTAACTGTAATCAAGAAATATATTTTTCAATTAAAAAAAACAGTACCAAGTCTTAAAATGTAAATGCAGTTTAAGTTGAGATAAGCTGATTTTCATTTAAAATTAATATTTCTTTCCTACCCTAAAATCTCCCTTAAGGTTTAAGTCGCTTAAATTAATTACTGTGAAACATTTTTTGTAGATTTTATCGAACTTCCAGGCATATGTAAAGATCACCTGAACCCAATAGCGTATATAACCATATAAACCCTCAATAGAGGAAGGACATTCAGGTGGTATGTGGCAAGTGAAGGAAAATATATGAATACCGGGTTCTGTGATAACTTGATCACGCGCGATTTCAACTAAAACGATAATATAAAAAATTTTAAGTTTTTTAAAGATTCCTGAAACATGTAAACAGATATCGCTTACAGCCTTGAATGTTATCAAATAAACAAATTTTCGATTTTATATAGTCAACATGAGCCGAATATGTAGTGGTAGACTTATCATCGCCCATTCCCGTATCTTCTGTCCAACTTGTATTAGCACAGCCTTTTATTTTCAATGTTATAGCTAAAATATGTAATTATTAAAAACAAAATCATTATCTTTATGTTCTTCACTTCCTTGTTTTTTGGAATTTCCATGACTAATTGAAAGAAATCTACCTTCTACTTGCTGCACATTATCATCCGTCAAGATGACTTTTCCACTTACAGTTTGACCAGCCCAGTAAGTGGCACCATTTACATTTTCGAATTCTATTAAACATGGTGCAGCCATTTTTATTTATTTATTTATTTAACTTTTTTTTAAGTATTAATTAAGGCCATTTCAGACTATAATACAAGTATTAATACTTTTGTGGAAAATGCAAATCTGACATGTTGAGTTGTTATTGTGTTTTGAAATTTTTTAAACAGAAATCAGTTCAGGGAGGCATTTTCGTCAAAAGTATTAATACTTGTATTATAGTCTGAACGGCCCTTTAATGGCAATTTTTGTTATTAATTCTATAACAATCACACATCTATTAAACTCGGTATTAAATTCTGTTATGAAAATGCTTAAACTGGGAAAAGGTGAAGGAGTACAAATTTTGTGAAGCAAAATATTATCAGTAACGATACCTATGACTGCTTCTCTTAAATCAAAAATTGTGTAAAGAGCCATGCAGAGAGCAAAAAGTTTAATAAATGGTCTTTGTGAATTTGTTGTATCTTGTAGTGAAAAGAAAATTATCATACTGGTATTACCTAGTTATCTTTGTAAAATTTGTTAGTGCATGAAATCACAAAAAAAGCGAAAGCTTCCTCAATAAAAGCTTCTTTATATTTTTCTTAATCTAATCTAATCTAATCTTATCACTTTGCTAACCAAAAAAGCAGATATTTACACAGAAAAATAGCGTTTCTCTGTATAGCAAGCAGTTCTGTTTGAGAGAATTGAGGAGTATTCTGCTTGCAAAGTCCTAGTCATACGGCATACGTTGTCTTTTTTAACTGACAACTACACTGAAAGAATTTTCGGCCTAAATTTTATGAATTTCGCCATTAATCTAATGAAAAATTCAATAAAATTCAACCAACGTCACGCTTCGTTGGATTAATGAAACCAGTTTCGTCAAAATTATTGAATTATTGAAAACTTCATCAAATTTATTTAACAGTGTAATTAATGCAGTGCTATAACTTCATCGAAATAATAAAATAATGAAATAATTTAAATATAATTTCTTAATAATTAGAAAATAATATTGTTGTCATAAATCCAATAAAATATTCTTACGAAACCAGAAGACCAAC